>CATIWM010120094.1:0-26439 GCA_949671775.1 Mallotus repandus | reverse complement strand
TTGCAATTTCAATAAATTTTTCTTCAAATAATTATGCAGCATTCCTTCAATTTTTTTATAATTAATATTTTTCAATTCTTAAAATGATTTCAAATAAAAATATTATGACCGTAATTATTCTTCAACCTCATGTTATCTATTATGAAAAATATTATAACAAAAATAAAACTCCAAAATATTTATACAAAATATTTATATGAATACAAGATAACATAATTTATTATTTTATTATTACTACTACATACTTCACACATGAATAGAAAATTTTTTAGACTTATAATAGTATATAAAATATCAAATATATATTTTATTATTATTATTATTAAAAATAGTAAAAATATTATTTACTTATACCAATTCAATATTCCAAATTTAACAAAGTTATAATTCAATATTATTATTTATTTAAATAATTATGTAGCATTTCTTCAGTATTCGTTTATGATATTTTTCTTTATTCTAAAACTAATTTTATGTAAAAATATTATTTCCATAATTAATCGTAAGTTAGTGAAAATTTATTAGCTATTTTCTTAATAAAAAAATTTAAAAATCTTAAGTTACTTAAATTTTCATTTACTAAATTAGAATTACATTTTTATTTATTTAACTTTTATTAGAGATAAAATAGCTCATATAATCATTATTAACTATAATAGAATAATAGAAATTAACCTAATTAAAATACAAAAAATACTTTCAATTGAATTAGAATTATACTTTAATTAATTTAATTTCTATTAGAGATAAAATAGATGTTCATCTATTTTAAATAGGAAGCATACACTCTATCAAATTAAAATTATATTATTAAATTACCATATATGTATAGGTAATGTGTGGTCATCGACCAAAAAGCCATGGAAGAATTATTGGTTTGGTTTAAGTATAAGAGTACATCACATTCATTTCCCATAAACAAAATTCACATCAAATAATTCTCTAATCTTTCCTTTAATTTGTTAGCTCACATTTTGCCCATGAAACATAAGATAATATAATATATTACATACCATGTTCATGCCCATTGTGTTATCTGCCCTTCATAAGCTATAGGACAATTTCCACTAATGCTTTTGTCACTACTAAAAATAATTAGTGTCTGTTATCATGTATGCTATATACTACAAAACCAAAACAAATATTCAAGTACTTGATACCTCCACTAAAAGGAAGTCAAGAATTTACATGTTGATATTTTGAAAAAAAAAATCAATATCTCAATTATGAAATATCTATGATAAACAAGAATAAAAAAATGGGAAATGTCTTTTTTAGGGGCATGATAATAATGTTATAGGATTTGAAGCTAATTGCTTGCTTCACTTTGTGGGTTGTAATTAGGAGTGGTTTTGGTGTGAGGAAAAGCAAGAGTGGTGGGTTAACCATAGAGAAGTGGTGGAGGTGAGGATGGTGCTATATAAAGCAAACAAAGTCCAAGAAAAAAAAATTATGGGTATAGAAAGAAAATAAACAAAACATAGAAAAATGGAAGAAAAAGGTTTTAGGAGATTGTGGGTTATCAACGGAATTGATTTGATTAAGATTAAAGAAATGCCTTAAGTCGAGTTGGTGTGCGTGTCTTCAACCCAAGGAAATGCGCCTGATTTCATGACTCCTCTTGGAAATGATGATTCACAAACAATATTAGACTCCAATTTTTCGTAAAAAGAATCATCATGTTTAATTTAAATTAAAAGATTAATTAATTAATTTTTCCTAAAGATCAAAACACCCATGATTACTTGAAACTCTTCAAAGCGATTTTAAGTTGTTCGATAGCTTACCTGAGTTTAATACATTTCTTGGCTCTCTTCAAAGCCATAATGACTACCTTTAAATGGTACAAAACTATTATTATACTGCCAAGGAATGCTTTTTGTTTTTAGACGAAACTTCAACAATGCATAATCATGGTGCACTTTCCCCACAATTGGAGATGAAATGGTATAAAAAAAAAAAAAAGTAAATATCAAGGATGAATGAGTGTTTTTTCAAATATCAGGGATGAAGTAATGTAATATGATAAAATACAGAGGAAAAATGTAAGTTACCCTTGTATTAATTATATAAATATTAATGCATAATTTATATATATCATAATTTATAATTTTTAAATTTGTTAATAAGTTTAATTAAATTATTTTAGTTATTATATGGACTTAATTATTAATAATAAAAATTATAAGAATTAAATAGAAAATTTTTTAAATTATGGGGACTAATTTAGATATTTTAACCTTCAATTTTACACTAAGGTCTTAATGTACCTGAAATTGAGAGTAAAGGGGTGAAATATATTAAAAAATTACTAGAAGGGTGCAATGTGTTAAAAACAGAGAGTAAAAAAAAATTAAGATGCGTTTTGCTTTCAGAAATTTTTTATGAGTCATTCTACAATACAAATATGTGTATCTATACAATTGCAATTAGATCCATTAGATTACTATCAATTTAATTATAACAATTGATATTTTTTTATAGATATTGGTACACAAAAATGATCTATGGTTATAATTAAATAAAAACAAATCTAACGACTTTAATTTTATTTGCATAGATACAAACGTTTGCATCATAGTAGGAGCAATTTTTAACAATCAATATAGATATAGTACAATTATCTTTAAATTATAAGATTGAAATTCCAACTTCATTATTCAGCTAATTCATAAAAAATAATTTTATTTTTGGCTTGAGATTATGAATTCATGAATCATCTCAATGAAAAATATAAAATTTTGGGATGAAAATGACAAGAAGGAGGCAAAAGTTATGAAGTTTCTAGGCAGTTGGACGTAGAAACATAAATCCAATAATTTCTTTTCATAAGGTCCATTATAATGCCCAATGCCACAGACACAAGATCATTGGAATCCAGGAGAAAAAAACCAAAATAAATTTCAAATATCATATACAAAATTGGTCAGAATTCCAAAGCAGCACAAGCGATCATAACATGGTTGACTTGGCCTCCCATGTATTGACTCGATATATTTCATTGTTCACACCAACATAAAAATAAATAAATAATTAATTAAATTTTCGAATTTTTTAAGCTAGAATTCTAGTTTAAAATTAAATTTTTAATGACATATGATGCATATATTAATTGTTGTAATTGGTGACGGTCCAATTTGGTTTAGCCACCCTCTATTGTATGAATGCTTTTGGATTATATATGCTGAAGTTGTGGGAATATATATAGCTGTACCTAAGCTAAGAAATTGATTTTCATTTAATTTATTTAGTAAAACTAGGTGTGAGGTCAATAGATTTGGCATAATATTTGATTCAATCTGGTTATTAGTTCACATAACCCCATCAACTCAATAGTTAATTCCAATAAGTTTTAACCAAATTTTCACAATGCTTATCTCACACAACCAAAAAATAATTATATATATATATATATATGTATAATTGGTCAGCTAGAATTTATTATATTCTAGTAATTGTTTTCCTAATTGGACATGATCATAAATGTAGAAAATTTCGAATCCGTTAAATCTTAAACTATACATCAAGCAATTTATAACATTTCCGTTACTGAGTTAATAAATAAAAAGTTGTTGAAAAAAAAAATCAATGGTACTAGACACATGGAAGTATGCAAAAGAAAAGGAAATTGGAAGTAAGGTTGCGTTGAGCAAAGATGGAGAAGAAAACAATGAGTTATGAGTTAAAAATGTAAGAATTCAATATTGCCGTGCAAGGGTGAATTAGTATGAGACTAATCAAATACTACTATGATTAAGAGAACAATATTATTAGCAATTGCAAGCCGACCCTTAAATGGTGGGACCTAAACAAAGACACATTGCATTGCATGATGCCATTCTAAGCACTCTCTTTCACATTTTCTTCTCTTTTTTTGGTGGCTTCTATCTTTCTTTGTCATCTCCATTAATTAAAGTTGTTAATTAGTATAATTTCTTGGTTTTGGGGAAGATCACCAATACCAACTTAACTTTTCTTATGTGACTCTATGATCTCTCTCTGTCTCCTTTTTTTTTTTTTTTTTTTTTTTGAAAAAATAAAATAAAAGAAAATTAATGACTTTGGATATATATTGTGCATCGGTATTTTGATTTTGTATTGATTGTACTGAGATAAGAAGAAGAGATAACATTCTACCATGGTTAGGTAGGTTACATATGAAGGATAACTATATTCTGCCTTTATAATCTGTATGTTCATCTATTGCTTAACTTGAATTCCAATGAGTCTTTGGATTAAAGAAATAATAATAAAATAAATATCCCACTTTTTTTTTTGTAATTTATTTTCCAGTTGAATTTATTTTTTCATTGGTACCATTCCCCTCCTAATGCTTTAGAAAAAGGAAAGAACCTTTAAAAGAAGTTCTGAATTGTAAAAAGATCAGAACTAAAGTGGCAGGAATATCATTCCAAGAAATATGATCAACCCATCTAAATATTTCGCTTTCTTTTACGAATACCACTGATATATTATTCATTCATTGAAATGAAATGAAATATTATATGTTGATATAAATATACAATTAGTAACATAATGAAATCTTACCCTAAAATACATTCTAAAAAAATTAGCTTTGATTATTTTTAATTAAAATCTTAAATTCTTACTTTTTAGTTTTGGATCAATTAAAGAATAACAATCTTTGAAGTGATTAATTCCATGTTATAAGAGCAGAGAATGGAAATACATAGGTTTAAATCCTACTCTCCATATCCGAATGTATACACCTTTTTACTAATTGGCAATAGCAATCTTATTGTCATGCAATAGCATACCAAATCTAATTTACATTTTGAAATCGTCTTCCTATTTGCATCCTTAAAATAAGGATATAGTAAGCTACAGTAATCATTTGACATGGTCTTAGGAGAAATCTTGATCAAACACCAACCTTTTAAGGAGGAGGAAAAGAACTGAGCCAACAATCTTGCAAATTAGGTTGGCAGAAATATATGTATATTGTGATATTTTCTTTATTTTCCAAGACAAGGTATGGAAGCAAAGCAAGAAACCCACAACCTTTTTTTTCCCCTTCCCTTGAGTTTGAATGTTCAATATTAATTCTATTTTTATATGTAATATATAAATAACATACTAAAATTTAACCAATTTTTTTTCTTGAAAAAAGATAAAAGCCTCTACATGTCATCACAAATTTTGCATTAATTTACGTGCTTTAATGGTGGATTTAAGGTTACAAATTTTCACATTATTACGATAGCCTATTTTTTTCTCTCATACACACACATGGAATTGATGTGTTTGAATTAAAGAATGCGAAAAGCCAACAAAAAAAAAAGAAATATCTATGAAATGATGAGATTGACAACCAAGCAAGAAGATGGAAGATTTATAAAGAAGGGGTTTTATTTCAAAACAAGTGTTTGAATGGAACCCAAAATAATTATATTTTCCTTTCTCTATAATTCTAATAAGATTTTTTTTAAGTCCCTTTGATTTTGGTACATGATGAAGGTTGCCTTTCACATGAAGTGTAGTACCCAATAAGTTAAAACCATAAATAAATTCAATAATATTCTCTGAAATAATTTACAAAGCAAAGAAAAATAAATAAGGGGGAAAAGTGGAGAAAGCTGGCGAGAGCTGCATATGGTCATATGGGGCCATAATAGAAACAAACCAAGCGGCAGGCAGAAACCTGCACAACTCCCTACCTCCCCTTCCCTCTTGCAACTTACAATACAACTAACTCACATAACCTTTTTTTTTTTTAAATAAAAAAAAATATATACCGTAAGAGTATTAATCTTAATCAGTTTATGCATGAACCAAAATTATGTCATTTTTGAAGGAGTTTTTTTTTAAAAAAATATTATATTTTCTTCCTTTTTTTTTATTAACTCAAAGCCATTAATTTTTAATACTTTTATACACTTAATTTAGTTAATTTGATTTATTATTATAAGAAAATTGCTAATTAGAGCAGAAAAATATGTGTGTATATACTATACATATATAACATGAATAAATAGTAAATGGATGTAGTACAAAAGATGGGGTATATGATAGCTCAGGTATAGAGTATTATTGGTGTGTGTTGAAAACAAAAACGCGAGACTCCATCAAGAAAAGGCAAACCCAACCCATCCCAACCCCGAAGAGAAGGAGAAGAGAAAGTAAAGGCCAACTAAAGAAGGGAAAGAGCAGAATAAGGTGTCTCTCTTGGACTGATTCGTTTCAATCGCATCTATCCATCTAATATAAATAAAGAAACAACAAAGCATATATTAGCAAACAAGGAAGGCAAAAAGGAAAGGGAAACAACTCAACAAGAGTTACACATATAAGGGAAAGGAAAGCGATAATATAAAAAGTGAGGTGACCGGTGGAGTGGTGGCGGTGGTGGTCATGGTGGTCGTGGTGATGATGAGATGGAACTACTAGTTTTGTTGGGTGGTGGTGGCGGCATATATGATTCATGATTCTTTCTTGCTTATTAATTTCGCTGTCTTCTTTTTACAAGTTACAGGAGAAAGAAAGAAAAGGAAAGAAGAATAGTTTGGAGTACTACTAGTGTTATAGCAGTACGTAGTAGCTGTCTCGTCTCATTCTTTTTCCTCTCCTTGAACAGTCCGCCTTATATCATTAGCTTTTGGGCATCTTTTCATGCTTCTTATGTGCTAGCGTTTATTGCTCTCTCCTTGCGCATTGCTCCATACCCTTTCTTTTTCTTTTTATCTCATTCTTCTTTGATCTTCTTTACCTATACACAATAATAGTAATACACATCAAACTTCTACATATAAACAACTCTTTCATTTCATCTCTTTTTTTCCATCTTCTCTGTAATGGCCGTTCAAGCTCAATACCCTTCTAATATTCTCCTCCTTAACAGGTTAATTAATTTCCTTTCTTTCTTGCCTTCTATCTAAATCTGGGTTTCTATCTCTGTGCATTATGGCAAGTCTTTATTTAGGCTTATCCTTTTTTTTTTTTGAAATATATGCAGAACCGGCCAAGAAGGTCATGACTATTCCTTGCAACCACAACCAGGAGGATTTCTTGATCAATCCCATATCCTATTCAACAATGGAGGTTAGTTCTTTATTTCTGGTTTCCGTATATAGTAATCAACTTATAGAATTCTTGGATTGGATGGGATGATGTAGATTGGAATCTAAAAATCAAGATTGCCACCAGGTGCTAATGCTAATAATAATAATAATAATAATCATACACGCAAAAGAGGAAGAGAAGTGGTACCAGCAGCAAACGTTGACATAACAACAGGGCCAACAACAGCATCAACAACAATACATCAATTCTCAACTTCTATGCAACCTCAGCTAATAGAGCTCTCTCAACTCCATAACAACCACCATCACCAGTCATCTCAACCAAATGTCGTCTCCACTGGCCTCCGTTTATCTTTCGGTCATGACCAACAACAAAATATTCATCATTACCATCAGCAGCAGCAGCAGCAGCAGCAGCAACAACAACAACAATCAAGTTTTGTAGCTCAATCCACTGCTTTAATATCCTTATTATCCGAAGATTTTGCCTCTCAAATTAAACGGCAACGCGATGAAATTGACCAATTCCTTCAAGCCGAGGTACCATTTCTCTCTTTTCCTCAATTGGGTTCTTGTTTTTTTTTTTAATTTAAATCAAATTAGTACGTAAAATGAAAAAAAAAAATGGGTTCATGTCCATACAGGGAGAACAATTGAGGCGTACATTAGCAGAAAAGAGGCAAAGGCACTACCGTGCGCTACTAAGCGCAGCGGAGGAATCAATATCCCGACGATTGAGGGAAAAAGAAGCCGAAGTCGAAAAAGCTACGCGCCGCAACGCCGAGTTAGAGGCACGCGCCGCCCAGCTCAGTGTGGAAGCCCAGGTTTGGCAAGCGAAAGCCAGGGCACAGGAAGCAACGGCGGCCTCGCTTCAAGCGCAACTGCAGCAAGCAATAATGAGTGGCAGCGGAATAGTGACGGCAGATAACCGAAGAGGGGATGATGGATTGGGTTGCTCCGGTGGAATAGAGGGACAGGTGGAGGATGCGGAGTCTGCTTACGTGGATCCTGAGCGGGTCACGGTGTCGAGTGGCCCGTGTTGCAAGCGTTGCCGGAGAAGGGTGGCGACAGTGGTGGTGTTGCCGTGTCGGCATTTATGCATGTGTACAGAATGTGACCAAGTGGCTCATGCCTGCCCTCTTTGCCTCCAAGTAAGAAATTCTAGCGTTGAGGTTTTTCTGCATTAACAAAGAGCCCAAGCCTCAATCCAACTGGTAGAGGCCCAGGGCCAGGATCAGGTCCAAAACCATGACATGGCTCAGCCCATTTTAGATTCAAAAGAGGAAAGTTAAATAATCCCAAATATAATAAAATTTGCTTTTTGTTTTTGGGGGGTAAGATATTAGCTCACCCAAGACTGATTTTTTTCTTTTTTATTAAATTTTCTTTTTGGTCCTTCCCCCTCTTGGAATCAAGTGCCTAGAGGCAATGTACATGGCCACATGGGTAGTGGCATTTCTTTTTTCTTCTTTTTGGAGATTTAATTCACAAATATAAATTCTTTTATTTGATAAGTAATTTTTTCTTTTAGATTTTTCTTGCTGTCTTTTTGTTGCTGGTTTTAATTGGGAATTGAAGAATTCAATTGAGATTCTGACCTGCGTTTGCTTTTTTCTTTTTTTTTTTTTCAATTTTTTTGAAGAATCCAATAAGATGTTGACATTACATTGTGGAAAGGCATGATAATCTTTTTGTTTTTGAAATCCAAAAGCCTTGCATTAAGAAGAAATGAGGGAAATATCCCTAGTTACAGCAGATTCAATAGACGAGAGGGGCTCTAAAGGCATGATAATCTTAATTTCATTTGTTGTTAAAAAAAATCTTAATTTCATTTGAAATTAACCCTAGCTAATCCCATTTTTAACTTATAATTCTAAAATGGGATAAGTTTTATAATAAATGCAAATGCAATTTTGCATTTTTAATTTAGTACTCTATTTTTAACACTAAAAAAGTTTTTTTATTCTATTTTAAATTTATTTATCTATTTACACAATATACCTATATGTAAATATTTTTTAACATATACATCCGATAAAATATATTTTATTATTTTATTAATAAATTAATTATTTTTTCAAATTGTAAAATAAATTTACCGTTTACATATTAATTAGAAGGCAAAAAGTATAAAACAATCCTTCAACTTCTATTTTGGTACAATTAAACTCTAAATATATTAAAAATTCAAAATAATCATTTATTTTTTATTTATAGATTTTTTATTTTAAAATGAAAAATTATTTTATTCGTAAAAATTATTTATTTTAAAGCATATATTACTTATTTGCTTAAAAATAAATTTAAACCATAAAAATTATTGACTAAATTTTTTTAAGAGTGAAAATTATTGTTGAAGAAATTTAACTAGAATTTCAAAATTGGGAAATAAAAACATATGTTACATGAATTTAAAAAAAAAATCTAAATCTAATCAAATTTCACAGATGCAATATGAGAAAAATTTGTAATTTTATTTTTAATTGGGAATTGAAGAATTCAATTGAGATTGTGACCTAAATTTGTTTTTTTTCTTTTTCTTTAATTTTTTGAAGAAGCCAATAAAATGTTAACATCGCAATGTAGAAAGGCATGATAATCTTAATTTCATTTGTTGTTAAAAAAAAAAATCTTAATTTCATTTGAAATTAACCCTAGCTAATCCTATTTTTAACTTATAATTCTAAAATGGGGTAAATTTTATACTGTTTTTCATTTTTAATTTATTACTCTATTTTTGACACTAAAAAATATTTTTTGTATTTTATTTTAATATTATTTATCTATTTACACAATATACCCATATGTAAATATATTTTTTTTACATATACATCTTATAAAATATATTTTATTATTTTATAATTTTATTAAAAATTAATAATTTTTTTGCAAATTATAAAACAAATTTACTATTTACATATTAATTAGAAGGCAAAAAGTATAAAACAATCCTTCAACTTTTATTTTGGTACAATTAAACTCTAAACATATTGAAAATTCAAAATATTCATTTATTTTTGGGTAAATTACTAAAACTCCCTTGAGGTTTACTCAAATATACTAGTCGGTCCTTGTTGTTTTGGTAATATATTATGACATCCCTCAGTTTTGTTTACGTTATACTAAGTCATCCCTTTGTTAGTTTTATTGTCAAATCATGGACTAAAGTATAATTTTGTAACAACAAATATTTTCTTTTAGTCCTTAAAGTTTTATATTTTTAAAATTCATATCATTCTTTACTTTTTAACTCATGCATCACTACCCCCCAGGTTCTGATGCCAGGATAATCAAGGATTTGGGGTATATATATATATATATATTCAACTTTTATTTTGGTACAATTAAACTCTAAATATATTAAAAATTCAAAAAATTCATTTATTGGGTAAATTACTAAAACCCCCTGAGGTTTACTCAAATATATTAGTCGATCCTTGTTGTTTTGGTAATATATTATGACATCCCTCATTTTTATTTATGTTATACTAACTCATCCCTCTGTTAGTTTTATTGTCAAATCATGGAATAAAGTATAATTTTATAACAACAAATATTTTCTTTTAGTCCTTAAAGTTTTATATTTTTAAAATTCATGTCATTCTTTACTTTTTAACTCCTATACCACTACCGCGAGGCTCTGATGCCAGGATAGTCAAGGATCTGGGGTATATATATATATATTCAACTTTTATTTTGATACAATTAAACTCTAAATATATTAAAAATTCAAAATATTCATTTATTTTTGGGTAAATTACTAAATATTCATATATACACACACACACACATACATACATACACACACACGTTTTGGAGCAACACTAGTTTTTATGCATCTCATAATAAAGAAAAAAGAAATTGGTGTTTCAAATATTTTCTAAATGAGAGAAAAAATATTCAAAATCAATTTCATGATTTTGTGTAAGAAAATAAAGTTAATATATTATTTTTTTATTGGTTTGGAATCCATGCTTCAGAAAACAATATTTCTTATCCTTTTAAAGTTTTGAATCCTATTACTATCAGAAAGAATGTAACAGTTTGGGAAACAACAAATGGTAAAAGTATAGAATCTGAACATCCTCCTCTTAGGTTAATTAAACTCCCTATAGGAGATGAGACCATAGATGCTTGCCCCTATAAAAAAACCTCAGGATAGTGATGCTAAGAACCTTAAAAATATAGTGGTTCAAAACAATTTTACAAATGTCCATCTCAACAGCATGGGTAAACAACTATCCAGGATAAAAAGCAAGTCCTATACATCCGTAGAACCTTTAGGAACTACAGATAAGAAGTTAAAGAACCCCATGTTTAAACCTTACCAAATCTCTAGCAGTGCTCAACAAGAAACCAGAACCAATAAATATGATTTCATTAATGCTGTAAGAGAACAACTTAGTCGATTAGGACCAACTTCTTCTTCTAATCCTATAACACTTAACACTCCACAATCTGTCAACCAGAATGTTAGAGTTCTTGATAAAGTCTCTGACTCCTAGTCTAAAGATAGTGAATTTTCAGAACAATCTTTAGAAATTGTTAAACTTCATTGGTCTAACAACCAGCCTTTTCGGTCAGGTTATACTAAAGCCAGATAGCTAGAACTCAAAATAGGTGATCACCTAAGTATCCTTGTTTAGCCAAAGTTCAGTGCCAGTTTTGTTTATGAATGGAATATTAATGGGATGACAGAATATCAAATTTTAAACTCCCTTCAGTAGATGACTATGGCATCCAATGCTTATAAAACCCAAACAGGAACCTCTGACAAGTCTGTCGCAAAACTAATCATTGTAGGTTTCTCAGGACAACTCAAAGGGTGGTGGGATTATCATCTTACAATCCAACAGCAAATAGATATCTTGTATGCTATTCAAAAAGATGAAGAAGGTTTGCCCATCTTAGACCCCTTAGGAAATACCATTCAAGATGCAGTGTCTACCTTAATTTTGACCATAGCATTGCATTTTATAGGTGATTCATCTTATCTTAAAGACAAGAATGTTGACCTTTTATCCAACCTTAGGTGCAAGAAACTTAGTGACTTCCAATGGTATAGATCGACTTTCCTTACCAGGGTAATGCATAGAGGAGACTCTAACCAGCCTTTCTGGAAAGAGAAATTCCTAGCAAGTCTCCCAACCCTTTTAGAAGAAAGAGTCTGAAATACTATTAGACAGTCTTTTGGCACCCATATCATCCCTTATGATTAGCTTACCTATGGTGAATTGATCAGTACTACTTAGAAAGAAGGTTTAAAGATCTGTCAAGACTTAAAACTCTAAAAGCATTTAAAGTAGAAGTTAAAGAAGTCTAAAAAGAACTAGGATCTTTCTGTAAGCAGTTTGACTATAGTTATGGCCAAAACCAAACCTGTAAAGGAAATTGTAGTAAGAAGTCCTCATCCAAGAAATTTTCTAAATCCATAAAATTTCACATGAAAAAGACCTTTGAGGAACCTTACTATAAGAAACCTCATAGAAAATCCTCTAGCAGTAAATATAAGGCCTCCAAACTGAAAAAGAACAGTTTGAAAGATGTCACTTGCTACAAATGTGGTAAGAAAGGACATATTTCCAAATACTGTAAAGTCTTTAAAAAGCTTCAGGAACTCGACTTAGAAGATGATACCATTGCAAAGCTTTCAGCCTTACTTATAGAAACTTCTAAGTTTGAAAATACTTCTTCGGAAGGCTATCTCCAAATAGATAAGATAGCAACCACAACCTCATCTGAACCTGAGTGAGAGTCTAATTATGAAGGAAAACACTTAAATATGCTACGTCTAATTATAAAGGAAAGCACTTAAATATGCTAACTAAAGAATAGACCCTAATTCTAGATGTTATTCAACACATCAATGACCCTGATGTATAAAAAAATGTCTAGAATAGCTTAGGCAGTCTCTAGAAAAGGAGCCAGAACCTCAAAAGACTGAGTTACCTTCCACTAGTATAAATATATATGATCTTACCACCATCCTAAATAGGAAAAAGCTTGGTAGGAAACCATTAGGAGATGTTCATGTACTCTAGTCTAAAATAAAGACTATAAAGTTTGAAATAAAGTAGCTTAAGAAGAAACAACAAAAGGATTCTGATTTAATCCAGTTTCTTGTTACTAAACTAGGAGAAGACTCTAGTGATAGTGATGGAACCAAGAGTTTAGATCCTCAGTCCTTAGCCTGTATAAATAAAGTTCCCAATGATTTCCTTTATGCCTTAAGCCAGATTACTTCCAGGAAGTACATTGTTAAAGTTTCCCTTGTCTTCGATAAAGATTTTCAATTTGATACTGTTGCTCTATTTGATACATAAGCATATTTGAGTTGCATAAAGACTAGTGTTGTTCCAAAACATTTTCAGGAAACTACCTACGAAAAACTCTCTTTTGCAAATAGCTTTAAAATGCATATAGAAGGAAAAGCACAAGCTAGTGTTTTAAATAATGGATTTTTACTGATAACATCTTTTCTTCTAGTTTCTGATATAAGTTATTTAGTAATCTTAGGGACACCATTCATTAATTTGATAACTTCCCACTTGGTTACTCATAACTCGATAGATTATAAAGATGATCAAGTTTTTATTTCTTTTCCATTTTTAGAAAAGCCAAAAACTCGATAACTCAATTTTGTTAAAGCTCATTCTATTTACAAAAATTAGATAAATCTTTTGATTAAAAGCAAAGAGAATGATTTATTTGATTTCAAATAAAATGTTCATTTTTAAAGAATTGAACAACAATTAAAGACAGATTTGGTAAAAAAGAGGATTTCTGATTTTCAAGAAACCATTATCAAAGAAGTTTGTTCTGATTTGCCAAATGCTTTCTGGAATAGGAAACAACATATTATTGATCTACCTTATAAGTCCGGATTTGATGAGAGAAACATTCCTACAAAAGCTAGACCGATTCAGATGAATACTGAATTAGAACAGCACTGTAGGAGAGAAATCTAGGACCTTGAGTCCAAAGGATTAATCTTTAAATCCAGGTCTCCTTGGAGTTGTGCAGCCTTTTATGTTAATAAAGCTTTTGAAAAAGAAAGAGGCACTCCTAGGCTTGTAATTAATTACAAACCTTTGAATACAACTCTAAAGTGGATAAGGTATCTAATTCCAAATAAAAAAAAAATCTTTTATAAAAGCTTCATTCTACATTTGTATTATCAAAATTTGATATAAAGTCAGGATTTTAGCAAATACAAATTGACAGAAAGCGTCATTACAAAACCGCTTTTACAGTCCCCTTTGGACAGAATAAGTGGAATGTAATGCCTTTTGATTTGAAAAATGCACCATCAAAATTTCAAAGAATTATGAATGACATTTTTAATCCATACTTTGAATTCTGTATTGTTTATATAGATAATGTGCTTATTTTTTCAAATTCAATTGAACAACATTTCAAGTATCTAAAGACTTTTCTATATGTCATTAGCTTCTGGTCTTGTTGTTTCTGAAAAGAAAATATCTTTTTTCCAAACTAGAGTCAGATTCTTGGGACATTATATCTGTTAAGGAACAATTGTTCCAATTGAAAGATCCTTAGAATTTGCTAATAGGTTCCCTGATAAAATCCTTGATAAAACCAAGTTATAAAGATTCTCAGGTAGTCTTAACTATGTTTTGGATTTCTGTCCTAACATAAATAGAATTTCCAAGCCTCTTCATGATAGGTTAAAAAAGAACCATATTCCTTGGACAGATGAACACACAAAGGTCATCCAATAAATAAAAAAACATATAGTTGAAATCCCATATCTTTACCTAGCTGATCCTAGTCTTCTAAAAGTTGTTGAAACGAATGCTAGTGACTTAGGTTACAGTGGAATTTTAAAGCAAATTCAAAATGGGCTAGAAGTAGTTATACAGTAACTTCAGGACACTTGAATGATACACAGAGAAACTACTCTACTATAAAGAAGGAAATTCTTTCCATTGTTCTCTGCATCACAGAGTTTCAGTCTGATTTACTCAATCAAAAGTTTTTACTTTGCATTAATTGTAAATCTGCTAAAGAAATTTTACAAAAAAATGTTCAGAATTTTGCATCAAAACAAATTTTTGCTAGATGGCAAACTATTTTGAGTATCTTTGATTTTGATATAGAATTCACTAAAGGAAATGAAAGTTCTTTGCCAAACTTTCAGATAAGAGAATTTTTGTAAAACAGATAAAAATGCCTTGCAAAAAGAAAGACAAAGAAAAAATTAAGACAGATAAAGTTGTCCCTGATAAAGTTTCTTTTCCTCTTTCTGCTGAGAAACCAATAAAGTCTTGGTATGACATTATCAGCCATGAACAAAGTAAAGATGACTCCTCTAAAGCTCTAGAGATTTAATAGTGGGTTGAATCAATTTCTCCAACCCCAGAACTTCTTAAAGCAATTCAAGCTACTCTAAAGCCCTTAGCTTCTGAGCCTCCAAGTATTTTGGGCCTTTCAAGCTCCTCAGGTAAAGTTTCTTAACTAATTTCTAAATTAGAGAAAGGTGAATCTTCCCCCTTAAAAACCCTTTCTCAAAGTGATTTAAATCATGTGTCTACACAAAGTAGCTCACAGATTGTTTTATCACAATCTAAAGTTAAAGCTTCTGAATTTTTGACAAAAACCACTTTTTAAAACATCTTAATAGTTGAAGATGGTTTTTATCATAAAGATCCTTTCTTTACTTTGCAAAATCACTTTCCAAAGAATTGGTTTTACAAACCTTGGGATCTTTCGAAGCCCTAAGAATATCATCAGACTATTTTGGAATTTACCTGTTCTGCAAAGTTTAAACATTTCTATCATAAAGGTTCCCCTGACCCTTCCTATTCTACTTGTAAAATTCTTAAAGTCCTTCACCCTAAAGAACGGGGCCAAGAAATTTTTAAACCAAAAGCCCTCCCTGTAAATTTTCAAACCAAGCTAGACTTTTGCTAGACATTTTCCTATTGGGATTATGAACAGGCATGGTTTAATACCTTTCTTATCCAAAATAGCTATAGAACTCATTCATGGTTATTTTTCCTCAGTGATCATTCCAACATTTCAAAGTTCCCGATGTGGTTTACTAGATGGTGGAATAATTATGGGCCTATCCCTGATATCTTCCCTTTTGATATCCGTAATAGTTTTGAACTCTTCGAAACACATTACAAACCATCTTCCCTTGAGAAAAAGTTTCCTCTTCTATGCATTTATTATACAAAATTTTTTGTTCCTTGGGTCTCCCAATGGTGCCTAGACTACTATTCCAATAATGGCATCATAATTCTTCAACGAAAGTTTAAAGTAAAATGGTGAAATTCTTATAAAATTCTAGAAAAGATTTCAAAATCTGCCATTGCAAGATGGCTCTAAAAGCATGGATTCCTTGGAAGTTCCCCCTCCCAATCTAACTTCCTCGCTCTAAAATCCCATGTCAGTGCTCCCCTTGCAATTGCAAAAATAGAAGAAGAATACTTCCATATAATGCAACAGTTGGTCCAATCCAGGACTACTTCATCTGCAAATTCCAATATGTCTGAAGATTCAAAACCCTTCATAGATTTGGGTAATGATAATGAAGATAATTGCTTTGGAATTTTTCCCTCTATTAAGCCCACAGGCTTGTAAAGTTTTATATAAGTCTATCAAAGCCTTGTAAGTAATTTTTTTTAGCCCGATGGGTTGAAAATCCGTTCGGACAGCCCATGCAAAAGTTAGGCTATATATATATATATATATATATAAGGTATTTTGATTAAATATTTTACTTTACAAGTCACCCTACTCATGACATTTGGGATACTCTTTGACAGCCTTCAGGAAAATTTGACTTTTATGTCAAATATTCCCCTCCTGCTTCAGCTCAGGTCCCACTTCACTCTATCACTCCACATGGTTGGGGCCTCACGTTCCATTTTTAAGACTTGGTGGGAGTACTTACGCTAAAGTCAAGACACACTCACTCAAAAGATAGAAGATAGTTGTAATATCCTCCAATCATGGGATCATCAGGACCCATATAGCTCTACCTCTCATAGTGCCCTCGTGCCTCTACAACTTCACTCTATTTTCCTTCCTTCCTCTAGATAAAGAAGCCTCGCTCTCCTCATTGGAAGAACATAATTTTTTAGAATATATAGCAGAGAGTTGATAAGCTTATCTTTCCTCTCTAAGTAAAGTTTAAAGCTTAAAATTGTTCTCACTTATAGAGTTTTATTATAGTTCTCTGTAATCCCTTTGGTTTTCAGATAAAAAACTTTTGTAACTTCCCTTTACTTGAATTAATAAAGTAAAGATTTTTGTAAGCTCTTCTTCTTATATTTTAGTTTTCTTTCTTTAAAGATTTATTTATTTCCTACATTTTTTAAGTAGCAGAACCTATGCTTTATGCTTGCCTAAGAAATTAGGATCCTGCACATTAGAAATTCTATGAAATTCTTGATGCATTTGGTTTGGTAACCTCCGTATCTAGCCTGTGACTAGAGTGTGAGACCGACATTGTGGTTTTCATATCATTTTTATATCATCCTTCTCATTTCCTTGCATTTACAGTGTACCCCTGAGATCTTTGGTCGTCTATGGTATATATATATGTGTGTGTGTGTGTATGTGTATATATATATATATGTATATATCTATATATATACATATATGTATATGTATATATATATCCCTCAAATCCTTGACCGTCCTAGTATCAGAGCCTGGGGGGTTGTGATTTTTACGATAATTATTTTTCTTGCTATAAACATTACTTAGGAAGTGAGTTGCACTAAGTCCTTTGGTCACGGGTGGTCCTAGCAGTAAGACCTATGAGAGGCTGTGAATCCGTTGGTTTAGCCAATGAGTTGTAGGTGTATCCTCATTCTTAAAGATAATTTTTATAACATTAATCCAATTTTCAGTAGAACCACTTCTTCTTCCTCTTCTATCTCCTATTCAGCGAAAGTTCAAAAGGGTATAGTCAGTAGTGATGAAATCACTATTGAAGATTTTAAAAAATGAATTGATGATTGGAAACTTACAAATTTTATCTAGAAAGACAATATTTATAAAATCCCTAAGTTAAATCTTTTTAAAAGTGATTATGTTATAAAGACTGAAAAAAGAGATATCCAGTTATCACATTTTAGAAATAAAATTAACCTTTTTTTCCCATACCTTTTTAGATAAACATAGAGCTAAAGGATTCTAGTATATCCATATAGGACTTATTCAAGTAGGATTAAAGCCTTTAGCTAAAGAAGGTTTGAACACCTCTACTCTAGTAGCTCTTAGAGATATGAGGTTTAGAAATTTTAAAGATTCTTTGTTGGGAACTATACAATCCAGTCTCTGTAAAGGTCCGATATCATTTGATTGTTATCCAAACTTTACTATTTCTTTAAGTGATGCAAATGTATTAAAGTCTTTGGTATTGTAAATTGAAATCCATAATTATGATATGCTTAAAGGATCAATTCATGTTGCATTAGGTTTTAAAGCCCATTATAAAGCTATAATGTCCTCTTTCAATACTAAGAGTCGATTCCATAATAAAAAAGGGAGAAACTTTGCTTCTCTAAACACATATGACTAAATTGAATGTTGTTATGCCAAAACCCATCCAGTGGAATCAGATAACCCTTCCCTAAGAATGGAGCTTAGAAGGTACCAGTGAACCAAAACCAGAAAAACCTAAAATAACTGTTCCAAATACCCAGATAAAGTAAGTCACCCAATTTCTATATGGAAGGGTTAAAATCAGTTTTGACTAAGCACTTTCTAGTTTTGAGTTCTCTGATGCTTCATCACTTCCCACTGCACCCCAGGTACCAGGACAACCAAGGATTTGGGGGATACACTATGCAGTATGGAATGTTAAAGATGATCATTGTGTCCGGTCTCACACTCTATAACCAGAGGTTACTAAACCAAATGGAATAAAGCTTTCACATAATTTTTAGTGTGCTGGATCCTAATTTCTTAGGCAAGTACATAGCATACATTCTATTACTTAGGATGAAATGCAAGTTAAAATAAATAAAAATTTGAAGTATAAGATAAAAGAAACAACTTACAAAACTTTATTTTATTTATCCAAGCAAAGGGAATTTTACAGAGAAACAACTAACAAAACTTTATTTTATTTATCTAAGTAAAGGGAATTTTACAAAGTCTTTATCAAATAAGAAAGATAGCTAAGATATCAAAATATTAGAGATACAATTTAGAATTTTAGCCAAAGGGAGAAAAGAGGATTTTTCTAAAATTATGTTCTAAAAATTGTGCTCTACCCTCTCAAGAGGAATGAGTCCTCTATTTATGTCAGCTTTGGAGGTACTATGAGAGAACTATGGAGTCACAAGCCTTCTGCCTTGAATTCTTGGCCATGTTGAGTGGGATACTGAGTGGGATGTTAGGCTTTCTATCCTGTCTTCCATCTTGTCAATTAGTGGAGGATGAATAGTATCCTGTCTGGCAATAATTCCATACACATCTCATCCTCTATCAGTATTTTTTGTCCAATAAACCATTTTTCCCACAAGGTCTTGATAATAAAACTTGCAGCCCCATCGTTATAGAGTGATAGAATCAAGTTGTATACTGGTTGAAGGAGGTGGGGAATATTTGACAAAATAGTCAAATTTTCCTGATGGTTGTCCAAGAAGATCCCAAACTCCATTTGTTGTGGGGAGATGCCCTGGAAAATAACAATAAATTTTATCAATATACTTTTTTTAACCCTAACTTTTGCATGGGCCATCCTTTTGGATTTTTAACCCATCGGGCTTACTTTACAATATAAGGCTTTAATAATTATAACTAAACTTTAACAGATATTACATAAATAGGCTTATAAGCCCATTGGTTTTATCGAAGGAAGAACCCCAAAGCAATCATCTTTATTATCATTACCGTACTCTATTAAGGGCTTAGAGTCTTCAGATGTGTTGGAATTTACCGAAGAAATAGTCCTTAACTGTATCAATTGTTGCATGATATTTAAGTATTCTTCTTCTATTTTAGCTGCTGCTAGCAATGCACTAGCATGAAACTTTTGGGCGAGGAAATTAGACTATGCATGAGTATTTCCGAGAAACCCATGTGTCTGAAACCAGGCAGTCACTATAAGTTTTGAGATTTTATTGAAATTTTATACGAATTCCACCACTTTACCTTGAATCTTCTTTAAAGAACTACCATTCCATCATTGAAATAGTAGTCAACATACCATTGAGTAGCTCGAGGAATAAAAAATTTTGACTAATAAAGACATAACATGGGGAACTTTTTCTCGAGGGGAGGAGGTTTATAATGGGACTGATCTTTGGGGGAATAATATCAAGAGTGGGTCCATAATTATTCCACCACCTAGAAAATCATGCTAAAATTTTTGAGATATCAAAGTGATTACTGAGAAAGAATAACCTGAATGGGCTCTTTTATTTTTTTGGTTCAGGAAAGTATTAAACCATGCATGTTCACAATCCCAATAGGAGAATGTTTGGCAAAAGTTTAATTTGGTTTTGAAGTTTATTTGGAAGGCTTTTGGTTTGAAGAGTTCCTGTCTCCATTCGGAAGGATGAATAACTTTGAGAATTTTATAGGTAGAGTAGGAAGGGTTAAGGTAGTCTTTGTGGAAAAAGGTTTGAACTCTGCAAAATCCGTGTAATCCAAAATTATTTGATAATACTCTTTGGGTTTTGTTATATACCAAGGTTTGTAAAACCAAATTTTTGGAAAATGATTTTGTATTGTTAAAAACGGATAAATAAATAAATAAATAAATATTATATAATTTTTTAATTGAAATAAGTTTTATATTTTATATAACACATTTAATCGAAACTTTACTAAATATTGATTTTTTCACTTAGATTCACCCCTTATTAAATTTTTGAATTTTTTAAACTATTTTAAAAATTTACTAGAAAACTTATATTATAGAAACTTATTCACATTAGTTAAAAATCTTGATCATAAATGAATTTAAATGAAAAGATTAATATTTATGAAAATTTTAAATATATATATATAAATATGAAATTTAAATTTTATTTAAATTAAAAATAAAAATTACAAAATATAATTAAAAATTATTGTGTCTTTAATTACAGTATTTTTTTTATCATAATATTTTATTCCAAAAAATAAAATTTATAAAAAAAAAAGACTTCTATTATCAAAGATATTGTGAAAAGTAGTAATATTATTACAATTTTTTTATCTTATTATTTATCTGTTTTAAATTTAAAATTTTTTAAAATATAAATTAATATTTTAAATTTAAAATATTAAAAATTAAAATAAGTGACTTGTTTTTTTTACTTGTTAGAATAATTAAAAAGTTAATATAGCATCTAAATTGAAAAAATGGTATAAATTTTAAAAATATAAAACTTCACGGAGCAAAAGGAAATATTTTCTATTAAAAAATTATAGTTTAAGTCCAAGAATTGACAATAAAACTAACAGAGAAACGAGTTAGTATAACAGAAACAAAACTAAGGGATGTCATAATGTATCACTAAAACAGTAGAGATCAACTAACATATTTAAGCAAACCTCAAGGGGTTTTAGTGACTTACCCTTTATTTTATATTTATTGATATTTTATTTTAAAGATTTATTTTAAAATGTAAAATTATTTTAAATTTAAAAAAATTATTTTATTCTTAAAAATTACTTATTTCAATGCATATATTACTTATTTTCTTAAAAATAAATTTAAACCATAATAATTATTGACCAAATTTATTTAAGTGTGTGAAAATTATTGTTGAAGAAATTTAGCTTGAATTTCAAATTTGGGGAATAAAAACATACGTTACATGATTTTTTTTTTTTTTTTTAAATCTGAATCTAATCAAATTTCACCTTCACCCGTTTGATGCAATATGAGAAAAATTTGTTGTTTTATTTTCCTAAAAGGGACATGAAACATCTTTCCAAATAAATTAATTAATAGAAGGGGCGCATCATCAATGATTTTCTGTTTTATCATGTAATTTATTAATTGGTAAGATTTTTATAGTTTGAAAATTGCTGTAAATATTTACACCAAAATAATAATTTTTATAAAAATCAAGATTTTTACACTCTAAAATCATATTTTAAGAGTAAAAATATTTTTTTAGAATTATTTAGATTAATAATAATTTTAATACTCTTAAATAAGAGCCAATAACTTTTGTGATTTGAAATTACTTTTAAGAAAATAAGTAATATATGCTTTAAAATAAATAATTTTTTAGAATAGAATTATTTTTTAAATAATTTTACACTTTAAAATGAATTTTAAACTAAAATATTAATTAATAAAAATAAATATATAAAAATATTTAGGGTTTAATTGTATCAAAATAAAAGATGAAGAGCTTTTTGTACCTTTTATAGTTCCATAAATCAAAATTTAACGTCTGTTAAATAGACGTTAAAAAATTTTCTTTGAGCCATTTGTAAAATTTTATGAATTTTTATGAGTTAACACTAAATTTAAGGTGATATTTGCTTTTTTTTCATAAAAATTGAATTTTTTTTACCTTTTACCAAATTAAAAATAGAATTACATATAGAAATTACATATTTATTTTTATTTTTTTTAATTTTGAAAAAAGAACATTGTTAAAATTAAAGAATTTGACCAAATTATATAATTTTTAAAAACTGAGAATTTATTAAAAAATAAATTTTTGAAATGGATGAATAGTTTTATGCAAATATTGATGTGAAATTGTAGATGCACACCATTTTTAACGAAATTTGATAGCATTCCAAAAATAGCGTGGGTTGAAGATATTTTTAAGAGTTTAAATGATTGTTTGAACGTAAAAATGAAGGTTCACCATGGTATGGTAGTTAGCAATTAAACATATATTTTTTCAAATGTTACAAAACACATTTTTATCATTTACTTACTTAGTTTTTAATAAATAATATATGATACTAATGACATATTTATGTGATATTATAGCCACATTTTTATAAAATATAAATAACTATTATATAGTTTCATTTGTTTTCATTTGTTTTTTTTTTAAAAAAAAGCTATCTTACAATTCAATCACTTAGCAAGTTGAGACAACTTATATTAATACTTTTTAAAATGATGATGTGGCATGTTTAAAAAATGGAATTTCAAACCGTTTATAGGATTTTAACGTTTAATTAAAAACAAGTGAAATCGCGTAATAGTTATTTATATTTTTTTCATGATTTTATTATAAAATATAATAACTTATTTTATTTAAGAATATCTATTTTGATTTATGAAGAAAATATAAAAAATTATTAATTTTTTAATTTTTTATTTGATATATTTTTATTAAGTTCTTATTTTGTAGAAATAAAATTTATTTTTATAAAAATTATTTTTTATAAATACAATCTTTTTTACAAAATGGTAGTGCTATTTTATAAATAAAAGCGTTATTATGTAAAATTAATATTTATTTATTTTTTGTAAAAAAAAAGAACCACATGTTTTTTGAAAAAGAGCCATATATTTTATGAAAGTAAAATTTCTTTTACATGTACCAACATTAATTTTTTATTTTAAATTTTTACTGTTTTTAAGATTTAAAATATTTATATAAAATAATGAAAGTAATTTTATTTTGTTAAACCAAAATAACAATAAAAAGTACAAACATTCTCAAATAAAGTAGAAAATAATCGTTAAATTTCTATCTCACTTGTTTATTGAATGCAATTTTTATGAGATACAATTTATATCAAAAAGTTTTATTGTTAGCTAAAAACTTTCGTTAATAAATTTAAAAACTATTACAAAAAATAAATATGTCAAATCACTAAATTATTTGAACTCGTACCAAACACAGTAAATCCAAAACTAGAACCAATTATCAACTAGGACCCTAATGTAAAGGCTGTTAATGGGATATAAAGTTAAGAGAGATCTAATGCATATCCAATATCACCAATCATTTCATGATTAACCCACCATGCCAAGAAAATTAAGTGGAAAAAGCTTAGTGATGGGTAAATCTAATAAATTCTGAAGGATCAAAGGAGTGATAGTCATGCAACAACATTGCTGGCCAAGTTTGCAAAAGTATAAATAAGATAATGAAAAGGACTTTGATGTGTGACCTATGATCTCATTAGCATTGCCACAAGAGCAAAAGAACACCATCAGTGGTAGCATTGCTTCCATTGTGCTTTTCAATCAATTGAATTCTGTTGAGGACAAATTGCTTCTTCGTCTTCTTGTTATAATTATTTCTTTCTGATCTCAATTCCATGAATAGTTCTTGCATACCTGCAGAAGGTGTATGCCATAATGTTCAATAAGGCTTGTGTTAAATTTTCTCTGATATTGTTTTTTCAAACTTAAAAAATGATAACAGATTTGACTCCAGAAACTAGTGCATATGCTTTGCCAAAAAAATCATGTAACCTGATCTATCCAGCCAAGTATCCAAAAAATGACAAGGTGTGATAAGAAAGCATGAGCATGGATGGCAAGTTTGACAAAACAGAGAAATAAAGGATCAATCTGATTCATATTTGTTTTGTTTATTTATTCATTTTGGGTACTCTTTCATTGCTAACAATAACATGCATGCCTTTTCAGTACAAATTTTGGCTTTTCTTTTTATTTTCTTTTCTTCTATTCTGTTAGGTGAAAGGCCACATTATGCTTTCCTCTTGCTATGATGCTTGTCAGCGCAATTATAAAATAATGCCATGTTCATTGACATGTTTTTCTTGGGTGGAACAAAGATAAGACCCAAATCATATTGACATGTTTCCACTATTCTTGTTGAT
This sequence comes from Mallotus repandus, assembly GCA_949671775.1. NCBI lineage: Eukaryota > Viridiplantae > Streptophyta > Magnoliopsida > Malpighiales > Euphorbiaceae > Mallotus > Mallotus repandus. The sequence goes on along the minus strand of CATIWM010120094.1, from coordinate 1,645 downwards.
AATTATCTAATCTTACAAATTTGTTTTCCAACAGATACTCATAGGTAATATCATGTTATGCACATTTTATTATTATTATCATCATTTTGAGCATGAGTTTGGAAACAATAACTTAGGTTTAATATATATTGCATGAATTTTTTTTATGATTAATCAGTTGTATAATCACAATTCTATTTTAAATTTGATTATATACTTGAATTTATAAATTTTATTACTTTTAAATATGTTGGATATTTTTAAGAATTAAAAAAAATAAATTAAAGTAAAGTAAAATTAGGTCTTCAGTTGAACGAAAAATAAAAATTTAGATATATACATATATAATAATAACTTTCTCCACCCACTGACAATTGCACTCCATATATAATGTATTTATATTTTAAAATAACACAATCATCCTCAACTTAGATTTTGTTATCTAAATAAATTACACATGGTATGAACAATATTTTTATTTTATCAAGTTTTGAGGTTCACATAAAGCATAAATGATAAATCCTCAGTAAAATTATTTTCATTTTTAATTGTCAGAAATAAATTATTAATGGAGTTTTAAGCTTTGATTATTTTTTAAAATTTTTATTTATATCTACATATAACTTAATATAAATTTAAACTAATTAGTCTATTTGAATTTTTTTATATCTCTCTTCATTTTCATAAATAATTTTATTATTACTATATGTAATTTATGTGTCTAATGCCTTATAAAAAAAGTATAAGATAATATAAATAATTATAAAAAAATAATTTCTACATATATAGTCTTATTTAATACATAAGTAAGTTTCTTATGGAAAATCATAAATATATAAGTTAATTAAATGAAAAAAATAATTTTCTAATATAAAAATATTTTAATCGTCGAAACTAAAGCAATTACCCTTTCATAGAAGTTGTAATTTTTAGGGTGATTAAAAAATAGAGAAAGTTAAACAATATGTATATGAAGATGTGTATATATATATATATATGTGTGTGTGTGTCTTTTGCACTCTAAAAAGCATTAGTGATAAAGGATAGATATAAAATGGTGGAGTGCCAACATCTCAACCCTAATATAAGTTAAGAAATTGGGATATTTTCATAAATTTATAGAAAAAACTAAAACGTTTTTAAAAATATGTGTCTCTAAATTTATTGTTTCAAAAACATGAAAAATAAAAGAATCTTTTCAAAACTACGGTCTTCTTCTTCTTCCTGTTCCTTCTTTCTTTCTTTTACTACAATTTTCTTTTCTTTTCCTCCCTTTTCATTTTTTACTCTTACATGATATCATCAACATCATCTCCAAATAAAACTAAACAACCAGAAATTTTCTTTTTAAAAATTCGCTCATTTCATCTATCCAAAACTTTTTTTGATTTGTTGATCTAACTTTTATTTTTCTCGACCTTTTCCCTCCAATGGCTAGCAAATATCTTAAAGACAAAGAAAAGAGAGAGAGAAAGCAAAAGAAAAAAATTTAGTAAAGTGAGTTGGATTTTTTTTTTAAAAAAAAGTTTTCATAGTTAATCTCTTTTTATTTTTTTTTCTTTTTTTCTTCATTGGTTTGTTTTGACGATGGCTTTTAGTTAGTTCATTTTTCAGTTTTTACGAGGTTGTTTTTCTAATTATTTTAATGGTTATTTTGGTAATTGTT
>CATIWM010120091.1:0-10000 GCA_949671775.1 Mallotus repandus | reverse complement strand
TAGCTGCTGTCGAAGCTCCATCGACAAATGGATAAGATTTCGGTCTTAGTATGCGCGAGTTCTTGAAAATAAAAAATATATATTTATATATTATATATATATGAAAATATATATGAAATAGAAAAATATATATGAAATATGCTGTCAATATCTAGTAATCATAAGAGTTTTTTAAATTTTGAGTCGGATTGACATATAAAAGAGTAAAATTCTTTCAATATCTATTTCATTATTTGAACCAAATTTAAAACCTTACTTAAAATAATTCAAACTTTTTATTATTTGAACCAACAAATACTAGTAACTTGAATTCTATTTTGAAACATAACATCATTCAATACAATTCTCTTTTTTTTTTTTTTACTAATACCTCGAACTCTTTTTATCACAACACTTTTTTAAATCAAATCTTTAGCCAAAATTTTCACCAACTGCAAAAAAAAAAAGTCTAACAAAATTGAAGAATTTTAATGCAAAATTCAAAATTAACTGATTATTAAGACTATATAAAGTGGGTTGGTAGGAAGAATTTTTTTTTTAAAATAACTTTGACAGCATCCAAAATTCAGATCTTTTTCCCTTGTGAAAAGGCAATATGAAAAATGTTTCCTTGTTTATTGGGAAAATTGAAAAGGCCACTGTAAAAATTTTCCCTGGTTTTTTAAAAAAATAAAATAAAATAAAATATAAGAACGATTGCTAAATTATTCAAGTCCCTTGCTATGCTGGCAAAAACAAAAACTAGTTAGTACCTTCCTGCACGCATTGTATCCCACCCTCACATTTCACATACACTACCTTAAACATTTAAAAGCTTATATCCTTTTCTTTCTTCCTTAAGAAATAGGCATAACGTCTATTTTGTCCCCTATACTTTTATTTTTTTTGAGATTTACCTCTTATATTTTTATTTGTGTACATTAAGTCTCTGAACTTTTATTTTGGTTCACATTGAGTCCCTGAACTTTTATTTCAGTTCACATTGAGTCCTTACGTAAAAAATTTATCTAATTATCAAATTTAAATTAGAAAAAAATTTTAAAAAATAATTTTTTAATGTTAGGCTATTTTATAATAAATATTTGAATAATAAAATAAATTAACATATTTTCCTTGTAATTTTAATTGTTATAACAAAATATAATTAATTTAAGATAAAATATAACAAGTTTTTCTATTTTATCTTAAACTAATTATATTTTATAATACAAATAAAATTATTAATTAAAATATATTATTCTTCAAATATTTATTGTAAAATAGCCTAATTTAAAGAAATATTTTTAAATTGTCTAATTGAAATACAATTGAGTTTAAAATTTATTTAAAATATAACATAAATTATAATATTGACAAAACTAATTGAATTTATCCAAGTATAAAAAAAGTATTCAATATAAAAGTGTAGGGACTCAATGTATAGAAATAAAAGTGCAAGGCCCAAATCCAAGAAAAAAAGTGTAAGAGACCAAAATAAGGTTAAGCCATATTTTAAATTTGAAAAGGAGTCTGTTTGAACTATTTTTAAAAATTTATAAATTTTTTTGTACTTTTTTTTTATTATGGTGTTATTTGCTCTTTTGCCAAAGTTCAAGGATTTTTTTGTACCTTTTATCAAAGGCAATATAGCCAACTGATACATCATTTTGAAGGAGTTCATCCAATCTAGCTGGCCTGTTACTTTTTGGTTTCTATGCATTGGCAGTTTGTGGAATTGAACAGTACCTGAGGGCCCTGCTTGCGTCCGATTATTTTGTTTTCAAGTAAAATTTGTATGCTCACATGTTTGTTTCGTGGTAGCTTCTTTTCTTTCTACTTCCTCGACAAGAAGATGGTCATTTTCTTTCAGAATAGTAGTAGTCTTCTAAATGTCCAAGTTCAGAATAGTGGGATGGGAGGTAACTCTTTTCACTACTTTTCAGTTCTAAAATAAAATTTAAATTTTATATCTCAAAATATGTTTAATTGTGTGATTGTTGTATTTTTTTCTCTTATATATATATATATATATATATATATAACAATTTGCAGAAATTTTTTTATATATTTAAAAAATTTTAAATAAAAATATAATATATTATTTCATATACAAAAAAATAAATTAAAAAATATACAAAAAATAAAGGCAAAAGAATTTCAATGTATACATTACATGGAATCCATAATAGGAGCATGGTAACAGATATAACTGGGGAGTATGGACTTCGGATCTTCTATATCTTTTATCACATCCTTCTATCAAATCATCTTTTGCTTATAAGAAAGCATAACAATTAACAACAGTGTCATGTGTCAACTCCACTACTACTTTCACTCCTTAATTCTCAATACCATTAGCACCATTATTCTAAACATTTAAAATCAAATAATCAAACGACAGCATAAACACTATCTGTAGTCATTCACTGCAAGTGCCAAGTGCATGGTAAAGACTAACAATATCAAATTAAGACAATGATTAATGATTATAATATGAACCGAAAAGATCAATAACACCCTTGTGGACACGGAGCTCAAATCTGTCCCATGTATTGGTTCCTGCCAACAAAACAGAAAATTTGAGACCAACTAAGCACTACACAACAACCTCCACAGCACGAACCAACTTCAAAACTTACAAAGAACATGTACAGAAACATTAACCAAAGAAAATTGTTGTATTTATTAAATTTAACAGATAAGGCAGGAACTGCTCAAATGAAACAGGGATAAACATAGATGACTACTGGTTAGATATTTTCTATCCTATACTACATGAAACCACCCACTAATGAATTACTAAAACACCAAAAGTATCTTTAATACCCTATACTAAAATGCCACAACCAAAGAGTAATGTGGAAAATTAAATTTAACATTTACCACAAAGTAGTAACATTACCAAGCAATATATTTGATACACAAAATATAACAATCTAATCTCAGAATTGCATGTGTCACACATTGTAAACCAGAATACTATTATATTTCAAACCACAAAGTATGTTATTCAGACTACAATGCAACCCATTATGTTGATTTGAGATTTTAGTCAGGCATACATCAAAAGCAGTATACGAAAAAGGCAAACAACAAAAATAAAGACATATGTAATACTTAACTGTTGATGACAAATTGATTTGATTTCTATTTACGACAGCCATTTAGATTACTCATTCAAAAAATAATAATAATAATACCAAAAATGAGTACTAGTCGATGAGATTTAAATCAATTTATCTAGACAGAGAAACATATGTGGCTACAATAGCAAAATTCTCATGGCTGCTAAAAGTTGGATTATAGTTAGAGATTAACCAACGTACGAGTACCAAAACTCAGAAAAAGGTGGAGTAACATGCATAGGCTTCTTTTTTCAGATGTTTCCTAGCAGCTCAGTAGCTACAGGTAAATATGCATTGACCACAGTTTCTTGATAAGTTCCTTCACTCTTTTAGTGCTTAGTTGTCATTGCCCACTTTATACAACCTCAAGTTGACTAAACAAAAGCCCTGAAGAGCCTTTCCTATTGGCTCATGCAACTCTTACCTAATTGAATTATTATATTGGAAGGTGATACGATGCAGCGAGTTATAACATTGAATATGATTAAATTTTTTTAGAAGTATGTTTTTGTCCTCCAAATATTGAAGGGCTAATCAAATTGAAGAGAGAATTTTTTTGAAAAATAACTACTAATATGATACTATTCACCTTGCTGGTAAGGACACAAAATATTATTCTTATTATATTCAGTTCATGTTTGACGAAAGGAATAGTCATTTCTTTTTACAACCTTAGTGATTATGATGATGATCAAGATTGATATATTTACTTTTGAAAATTGTAAAGTTTTTGATTTCTAAATCTTCCTTCACCACTTATCAATATTGATTAAGTTTTAAAACGTAGTTATTTTTATTATGCAACTCACGGGTCATTCAATTTTATTTAAAAATTGGTAATTATGATTCATGCAGATTGGTAATAATATTAAATCCTACTTACTGGCGAAGATTTATCATTTTCATAGTAAATAATAAAATACTGATTACTTTTGTCATGTAGGTCACAACTCATTAGGTTTCCATTAAAAAAAAATAGTTATGATTCATGCAAGTTGGTGTTGCATTAACTCCTACTTTTAAGTGATTATTTTATTTAAACATGCTTCGATGCAATTACGCAATGTAAAGAAATAATCAAAGATGCAAATCATAATTAAAAAAATTTGCATTATTTTAGTGGAGCATCAAATCAGAATCAGTCATCAAGATACTTGATTCCAACAGTAGATCAAGATCACAGTGCAGAAAGATGCTTAATAAATAACTAATCATAATTTATTTCCAATTCCAAATGTTATTAGACAAAGAAGGTTTGACCTTGTCAAAAGCTGGGAAACAACAATAATAAACAGCTACAGAAAGTTTGTGATAATAGAAAGATTATCGGTGAAAAGTAGTTTAACAATTACTTCTCACCATGAACATTCTAAGATATAAATTCCGTACTTGTAGAATTAATTTTTACTTGATATAAAAAGGAAGGATTATTTCTTGTTATATAGTCCATTAGATTTAAGTCATTTAACGTTGCTATTAATTAAAAGAAATAACAGAAAAATTTGAGTGTGTTTAGTTCAAAACTAATTAATGTTCAGGATTATAGCTAGTTCGGAAATGCTAATTATATGGTTTGTATTTTGAAGCGTAGGTAAGTTATTTTGTTGATAGGTTATGCTTGATTTTGTTTAAAAAACATGGTAGCTGATAATCTACAATAGACACACAAGTGGTTCATATTATCCTAGTGCTATGCTTCTTAGCCTCTGTTCATATAGAGACGGATAATGCTATAAGCTGAGCTTGATTTTTTCACTTTACAATTCATATGTACACACACACAATGATCAGGAAAGCATAAAGTTAATTAATTCAACTTAATTCTGTCAATAAAATCAAATTGAGTTCCATCATTTTGGTTATATGTTGTGATGGTGGTTGATAGTTTTGTGCAGAATTTAAGGGGTCAACAGAAGAAATATGATTTGCTTTGCTAATGCATTAAAAGAGAGAACAGGCCAATTCCAACAAAGAATATAAAATCTAACTCTAATAGTGCTGCAGTTCCATACCAAAAGATCAGCTTCTACTGGGTGGTGAGTGCCAAGAAATAAGAAATAAACAACAATGAAAATGCTCTGAATTTTCAAGCATTTCCATTGACAATGGCTTAATATATTGCCAAAAATATTACCCCTTTTACAAGAATTTACACCTCCAAACAAGGTGCACATTATTTAATTCTGCTTATACAAGTAAACAAGAACCATGCCCACAGTCATGTCTACTAGTACATGACCAACTAAAACTACTTCAACAAAATAAATTACTTCAACAATCAAAGCAAAGTCTCGTTAGTGTCAACGACTTCAAACAACAACATATATAATTCAAAATTACCCTCTAAATTTGTTCTGTTTTGTGGACGAAGCTTTACTTTTTTTTCTTTTCTTTGGTGTTTTTACCCAGCTGTGGTGGCATTCCTGATCTTCCTCTATTACTCTTAACCCGCGATTGAGATGTTCCTGCTTCATTGCCAACATTGCCTTTAATCTTCAAAAGTTTCAGGTATTGAATGTAATCTCCATGGCGTTCACCGAACTTTTCTTTAACCAATTTGTAGTTTGAAGTGTGGACAGCCGTAGAGAGATCCTCCCAGTTTTTCTCCAGCTCTATCATCGTATCATCTGGTTTAAAACTTCCATACTCTACTTCGGTTTCAATAATGGTTTCACATACTTTATCCTCTATATAACTGAACCGAGCTGCCTCTGAAACCATCTGGATGCACACCAAAAGGGCTTCGCCCACAGAACTTTTGTAGCCAGCCTTGGCGGTATCAGTGTCTTTGAGCGCTGTGATGGCGTTCTGCAGTTTCGAGATTCCTAACTCAATACCAACCCTTGATTTGGCCATGCATTGAAGATCGCCATAGTCAGATCCCAGATTAAGAGGTTCCACCTTCATACCTACACTTTCCGCGTAACTGCCAAAAAACTGCTGATGGTCTTCTAATTTAAGGTGATAGAATCTATCTACAACTATGTAACCCACAATATATGCATCTACTCTGTCCAACATTAAAGCAATATCTGTCTCAGATGAGTTTGAAAGGCCTACCATAAGCATCCGATAAAATTCTTGACTTTTCCGGGTAAATGAAGATCGAGTAGGTAACACTAACGCTTCCAAATCAGGTAACACTTTTGATTCATCTGACAGTTGGTTCCGTAAATTGTTCAAGAACTTTCTGTATCTTTTCTTCGTAGCACCTGCAGCATCAAAATCCGGGCGCACCTCATGAACAGGAGGCTTGTGGTGGCTAATGGGAGGAGCGTAGAGGACATCGGAGAATTCCGGCGACTCATCGGATAATTCCGTAGGTGACTCGACAGCAGTCTCATCATCAGTCTCATCATCCGTAGTGTAGTAGTTAGTAAATCGACCAAAACATTTTTCTATGTTGGGCCACGAGTTCCACAAGTTCCATGCTAACAATGCCAAGATTATTATATCTTTTCCTCGTTCTGCATTCCCTTTGGCATTAAACAGGAGAAACCAACCACCGGCCATAGAAACTGCAAAACAAATTCCACAAGATTTCACCCTGCTGTTGTACTGAGATTTCCAAAAGCTATACCTCTCCAATCAGAAACCAAATTATCCTAAAAATTTTCTAACACACACTCACAAATTTTCTCTCATCAAAGCACTAATTTGGTTTCCTTGATATCCTTTCAACCTGAAAGCGATGCCTATGAAAGGCCTCTAAGGTTGAGTAACCTCCAAGTTATATATATATATATATATATATATATTATTCACGTGCTGGGGCCCTCATATTTCAGAGACCCACCGTTGCCAAATCTTGGCTACGCGCACAGCTCTACAAATTAAATGATCAGTTTAGTCAAAGCGATTGCCGGCCTATGAAGGACCTCTAAGGTTGAGTAACCTCCAAGTTATATATATATATATATTATTCACATGCATGGGTCCTCATATTTCAGAGACCCACTGCTACCAAATCTTGGCTACGCGCACAGCTCTACCAATTAAATGATCAGTTTAGTCAACAACCCACCAAAACAAAACTAGCTCTAGCGCCCCGCAGGCCGCGGAATATTTCCTAGCAGCTCAGTGGGTAAAATATTTTATTGATAATAAATGGTTAGTTGTTCTTACTCACTACAACCTCAAGTTGACTATAACAAAGACTTGGAGAGCCTTTCCTATCGGCTAGATTATGCAACTCTTACCTAATAAATTATTATATTCTCAATTCATGTTTAAACAAATGAATAGCGATTCCTTTCTACAAATGTCAGTGGTTATGACGCCAATTAAATCAGTGGTTACGATTCATGCAAGTCGGTATCGCATTTAAATCCAACGTCCTGAGTGATCTTTTTTTTTTTAACATGCTTATGTTCAATTAGGCAATGCAAAGAAATAGTCAAAGAAGCAAATAGCATTCCTGGCCTGTCGTTGTGTTCACCTGTTTTCCCATTCTGGCCAAGCCACACAAGATAGCAAAAAAATTGCTTCTAATATATATAAACACACAGGGTCAACAGAAACAGTCAGCAATCTACTTGGGCACAACCATAGTTCAATTTCAGTATCACACAGTACAAAGCTGCTTACAAATATCCAATCATAATCTATCGCCAATCCCAAACGTCATTAAGCAAAAAATGCATGACTTTGTCAAAAGCTTGGAGCAGCAAGGCATACATATAAATAAACATCAGCCCTGGTTGATGACTAATGATGGGCAATAGTACTGGAAATGCCAAAAACAACATCAATAATGAGGTATCAAGAGCTGATGATAATAGACATGTAAATGTCACCATAAAAATGACATGTTGAAGAAATAATGTTTTGCAAAGGAACTGAAAAGGAAATGATAAAAATTGGGCGTCATCAGTTCAGGTCTAATGTAATAAACGAAAAGAGACTTCTATTTACGAGAGTGCAAAATGGATTTGATTCCTGTTTTAACGATAACTAAAACACCCAACTTAAAACAAGGTCTCAAATATTAATACTGTGTGAAAAATACACAGCCAGGAGCAAGATTCACTACTTAAACACTCATGAAGATGAATTGATGAAAGGTATGAAATAGTGATCAAGTCCACCATAGACTTCATTGACTCTCAGTTTGGTAGGCTATTGATAATTGAATGCTACAACCACAATGAAGACACTCAACGATCTTTTCCTCTCTCAGTTCCTTAGGCACCCTGCACACACAAGTTGTGCCAAAATTGTGAACCCTTGGCTGAATGCAGCGTAGGCAGCAGAGTCGTTCATATCCTGGCTGCAATTCAACCATACACAAACAGTGAAAAGGGAGCTAACCATAGTTGAGCTATAAAGCCTGACAAGGCATTAACAATATTGAATTCATCCAAAAGCAAGAATGTACAAGATATTACGCCATTATCATTGAATTAAGTAACAGAGAGCTTTTAGTACTACAAGTATTATAAAATGCAATTTAGACAAACTGATGCAATGAAAGCAGAATCACATTCCAATAATATAAAAATCAGCATTCTAACTCGCATGTTCAAGGAACAGACCCTTTAACATCAGCAAAAACCCCTGAAGATTCAGCTTTAAAGCTCAATGAAGTATCAAAATGCAAGTCCAGACCATGAAAATAATACAATTACAAGCACAACCCACTTCAAAATTTCAGACAAAGATTCCAAAAAAAATTGAAAAGAACTAACCTTTTTCCATTTAGCAATCAAGTTGTGATCAGCATAGCTTTGTTCCAAGGAGAATTCATAAAATTCTTTCGAGATTTGATTAGATTTATGATGTGGTCCAAGAACAAGCTTTGGAGTTCTTAGACAAATTGGACAAAGTTCAGCAGTGGCAGTTTCGTAATTAAAGTGAAGTTCCAAGTGTCGGATTTTAGTGATTTCGGTGGCTAATTTGGGTGGAATTGGGCTACTGATTCAAAGACACGAGCTTTGCTCGTGATACCTATGGATTTTGGCCAAATTCGCATGTTTGGGCCTTCGAATTGCTGTTTTCCTATTTTAGTAATTTTACCTATTTTTATTAGGAGTTTATTTAGGGTTTACTTTTGGTATTTAAGCTTATTTTTCATCTTGTTTTGGACGGCTTTTGTTTTCTAATAATATTATAGATTTGTTTTTCCCAAATTTCCTAGAATTTGATAGAATTAATAGGGGTTTGAAGGTTGCGAATCGGTATTCCTTAGAATCAACGATTTTCACAAATTATCTACCTTCCGCTACATCAATTTATAATAAAGGTGAAAAATGTAGCGGCTTCTTTGATGGGCAATTTTGAAAATAGGCCATAACGCTTCACATTTTCTTTTACCATCATGTGGATCATTTTCAGCTGCCCAATTAAACAACACAAAATCAATGCATACAATAAACTGAAAATTACCTAATAGAAAACAACATCTTTATATACAGACAGCAAGCAACCTTCTCTCATTATCGCATGTAATTCGCGAAGAGTAGGCTCAATTAGCTGCCATCCCTCTGGATATTTGATGCGGTTGGTCTTCACCTTCGGCATTGATGAAAAAATTGCAGTTGCTGGATTTTTTTTCTGCTAAGGCCATCTCCAACGCAGCACTATAATAGTGCAAAATTTGCATTTTTCCACTCCAATCCATACTTATTTCCCAATGCATTTTTGTGTTGGTTACGTTTGCCATGTTCACTTCAACGCATTTTTCTGTTTTTTTTTTTAAAATTTAAATTATATTATTAACTTTTAACATGTTCAATTTAGTTCAATTTTTCATTGTATAGACATAATTTTTTAACAATTTAGTCCAAAATATTTATTTTATTTAAAATATTTTTCTTAATATATTTATATATAACAAATAAATATTTTTTATTCTAAAAAATTATACTTAAATTTAAATAATTTTACATTAAAAAAAA
>CATIWM010120054.1:0-19525 GCA_949671775.1 Mallotus repandus | reverse complement strand
ATAATAATAATCTTTATAACCACACAATAATAATAATAATAATAATAGAAATAAAAAATATAATAATATTAATAATATTAATAATTCTAAGAAAGACAATAATAATAATAATAATAATAATAATTATTATTATTATTATTATATTAATAACCAAAAATTCGGGTTATTACATATTTTTTAAGTAAAATACTAATATACATATTTCAATACTACTCAAATTTTTAAAATATTTATATAATACGTATTTTTTTTATCTCAAACCACTCATTCATTTTTTCTAAATCATTAGAAATTTTATTTTTTAAGATTTTCATAATTAAAACACTATTATACATACTCCAATAGTAATTTAATAGTTATCTAAGCAAATCCTATTACATTTAAAAACAATGGCGATAAAAATTAAAGAAAATAAAATTAATGTTATATATTTTATTTTTAATATATTTAGTTACATTTTTTTTATAAAAATTCTTATTTTAAAATGCATTTGTTTTATTCTATAAAACACTTTAATTATACTATATCTAAAACACTACTCCTTTTTTCATTAGAAATTATGTCTTTCAATCTAATTAAAACAACCATCTTTTATTCATAAAAAACACATTTAATGTAACTTACCAATTATATTCTATTTTTCTTTTATTTTATTTATTCATTTATTATTATTACTCTCTCTCTCTCTCTCTCTCTCTATATATATATATATATCTATATATACACACACTTTAAATAAAAATTTATTAAATAAAATTGTTATAATAACTTTTGAAACTTTCACTTTTATATTTAACTAATTTGTAGTTTTTAATTTATTAAAATTATTCATTAATTATATTAAAATTTTTATATTAATTATTTAAAGTCTATGCAACGAGAAGATTAATGACTAGTTTTACAATAAGGAGATATGCAAACTCCACTAAGGGAAATAAAAAAAATTACATTAAGGGCCACAAAGATCCCACTAAGGGAAAGAACTTCATCAAGGAAGATTCAATAAATCCAACGCAAAAACAAATAAAAAATATGTATTTATTTGATAAAAAATAAAATAAATAAATAAATAGAAATAGAAGGAACCACCACTGAATATATATATATATATATATATTACTAATTATATGATATAAATTACTTATTAGATGATATAAATGTGAAACTCATAAAAATAGAGATTCACCACTTTACCTCATATGCCACATGCATATTTTACTTTTTTATTTTTACTAAATTACAATTGTGTTAAATTACAAGTAATATGTCACATTATAATCTATTAAAGCTTTTTTGATATTTGATATATCTATAAATATATCTATTAATTTTTTTTAGTTAGTTGAAGTCACTACAAGAAAATGTAGAATTAGAGACGATTTATTTTTACAACGCACTAGAAATCATCTCTAAAAATTTATGTTTTGGGACGTTTTATTAAAATCGTCTCTAAAAGAACCCAAAAGTTCCCTCCTCTTGCAAATACGCTCCCGCTATATCAAAATCGTCTCAAAAGATGCTTGCAACATGTTATTAATCTCTAAATGATATAGTTTTATGACATTTTTTAGAAATGCCTCTAATATTAAGGTTTAGAGACGTTTTATAAAATTGTTTCTAAACAATTTAATTTTTTTTTATTTTTATTTCAATTTAAAAATTATATCTAAAAATACTATGGCTTATTATAATTAATTTGAAAAAAAAAATATTATCTCAAAAAAAACAAGAACATTTTTACTCTATATTAAATGATATTTTTAAATTAAAAATATCATTTAATTAATTTATTTAGAAACATTTTATTTTATGTCTTTAATACCTAGCAAACCCTATCAACCCTTTTTATTTTTTTCCTTTTATCATTGCCTCTTTCTTTTCTCCTCCTTTTTCCCCTAATTTCCTTCTCCTTTGTCTTCTTCATTTTCTTTCCTTCACATCCTTTGTCTTCTCTGCAATCGGTCCCGCTTCATTTTTGTCAAGAACTTTCCTCTTTATGATAATGACACTGTGATTCAAGAGGCTAAGATTCTCAACGCTATTGGGAGTTGGGACTGCTCTAAAAATCCAATATTTAATTGTCCCAATTTTTCCTTTTAGGGTTTCATCTTATTTTTAATTTTTCTTTTCTAAAATTTTCTTTTCTTCCTCTTTGATAAGGTTATCGCGGTGCTACTACCATCTAGCTGCCCTCAGAATGGATTACTGCTCTTTTTTCTCCACTGAAGATTCAAAAGCCCACACCACGCACCATTTCTGGTTTCTCCGTTGGACTCCATCGCTAACCGCAATGGCAGATGGGTAAACCCTTTTGAGTTTCTTTTTTTTTTTTTGTTCTATTTCATTTAATTTCAGGTACAAGTTGAAATTTTTAGGGATCTCTGATGCTAATTTGGATTCAATTTTTTTTTATTGTTCTTTAATTGTGTTTTTTCTTTATTAGTGAAATTATCTTTTCGTGGTGTATGTAACTTAAGTAGTTAAATATATCTTGTGTCCTTATACAGTTTACATATTGGTAAAGCTCTGTATTTTATAATTTTCTTTTTCTTTTTTTTGATGTTATTCTCACTCTTCGATTTTTAATAATATATTTATCCCATAAAATTTGTAGGGCAAGAAGATTTTTTTATCTCTTAATTTAACTATTATTGTTGTGCAAAAGGCAAGTTTTATTGCCTCTACTAGAACCAGGTACGTTTTTTTTGTTTACTTCATATGTATTGTGAGTGCTTGTGATGATAAAAAATAATGCTTTTTGTGTTATCTGAAATTGAATTGATCTTCAACCTTTTTTTTGTGTGTGTGTGTGTGTGTGTGTAAAGCGTCATTTTTGTGTAAATGAAGCTAAACTATGACTTTGAAGCTTGTAGGTACCCTAATTGAATCTGGTTAAATTATGATTCAGTAATAAACTATGAGTTTTAAGAGCTTCAGGGGTTGTAAGGAGTTTCTTTTGACTTGCTGAAGCTGGATAAAATTATTTAAATTGAGAGTGAACCATTATATGTGGTTGCTTGCAGCTGTTCAATGTTTGATGCTTTTGATTATGGCCTCAGTTCACATATTCTATGTGCATTGGTTAGTCATAGGCAATGATTTGCATGGATTATGTTATGTAATTTCATTTGATGTATTAATAAGCCTGCTTGTCTTTGGCATTATCTACAATATAACAACATTTTTATAAAGCTTCACTTAATGAACTGGCTCTAAAGAACCAATTGGAAGCCTTGTTTTGCTGCTTCCACTTCTGTTTGTTTTATTTTTATTTGTTTCCTCTGTTGTGCCTTGTGGATAACTCAAAGGACGTGCAGCACTTTTATTACTGAATCAAACTTATTTTCTATCCACTCTTTTGTGTTGGTGACGTCCATCCACTGTTTTATGTATTTTTAATGGTAGAGTTGTCATGGTGCATGACTATTTTTTGGTGTGTTATTCAGGCAACAACTCACATAAATATTCAAGTATGTCTCGAGAGGTACCAAAATAATATTTTTTTTCCTTTTTTTTTCTTTCGTCCATGCTAATTGTGTCTAGTAATTATGGTCACCTATTTCTTGCTAAAGATGACTTGGCATATTGTGAGTTTACTAGTTTGAATCTCGTTTATTTGAGTATGTCTGCTGTTGAATTCTTAGGTGGTACTTGTAGTGTACTTTGAATTTTGAAATGTAGTTTGCATTATTGTTTTTAGCCTAATTTACTTTTGTGGAGACTAGCTACTAAGACCCATTTTTCAATTACTTCTTATGTACATGAACTGCATGCATGTCTCCTACAATTTTTAGAAGATTAATGCATTATAATTGCGTTTCATTTCTCTCCCATAAACCCAATATCTCTGCTGTTCTCCCAAGTATATACTTAGGTTTCATTGACATATTTGAAAAAAGCAAACTCCTTATAGCACTATGTCTAACATTTGATCTTTATTTAATTTCTTAGGATCTTCATTAATTTTTCAAGTTTCATGCCAAAGAATGCCCCGCATACGATGAAGAAGTATGTCCAAACAACATGGGATTTTTGCCAAACAAGTAAGATTTAAATTAAATGACAGCACCTTTGTTTTGTCATTCACTATAATATGTTTCATTTTATTTCTCTACCTATATATATATTGTCATGACCTGAACCGAAGGTTCATGACTGGCACTAGGAATTGGGGATACATAAGATAATCGAATCCCGTAGCAAGCCTTAAATTTTTTTTTGCAGAATAAACAATACATTAAATAATAAAATAATAAATGCACAATATTATAAAAGCATAAATCAATATTCTTTAAATACAATATTTCAATTCAGATACAATATTCAAATACAATACATAATATTAGTAATACATATCTGAAATTTAACTACTGCGGTGTCTAGAATTTAATTACACAGTATACAATCTAAATTAACATACACAATACAGCCGATGAAAAACGAACTCAGCGCAAAGGAGGAATGTTAGTAGACTAACTGTGAGGTCTTGAAAAAAATAAATTAAGGGGGAATCAGACCTCATTGAGTGAATCAATTTTATAAAACGCATGCTGGTTTTAAAAACCAATTATTAAAACCCTTTTTAGAATAAAATAATTATAATTATTAAAATCATTTATTTTTCTCGATAATATTCATATCGAGTCTCTTTCAAACTTCTTAAATCAATTTAATATAAAATCATCGTATAAAATAGTTAAAATATTTAATTTCGGTGAAAAACTAGTAGAACCCTAAACCATTATTCTAATAGTCTTTCGGCTTTCTGAATCCAAGTGACTGCCGTCCCGAGAGCAAAGCATCAACTGAGTTACTGCCACAGTCATTTCACTTATTCCATATTTGATGTCCCGAGAGCAATGCATCAACCGAGTTACATCCCTTTTTCATATCATTTACCGGCCCGAGAGCAATGCATCAACCTAGCTCAATCATATATATATATATATATATCATATACTAGATATTACCCATGTGCACGTGGTCATAGTGATACCCACTAGGTAGCACATTCTCCCATTATCTTCAAATCAAATTTGGATTATAAATATTTAAATCAAATAAATAAATAATTCAAAAAAATAATTAAATAAGAAATTAAATAAATAAATAATTATATCAAATAATTTATCTTTTTAAACATGCGATATTCTTTATTGCAAGAAAATATATTAAAATCATGCAACACATATTCTATAAAATTAACTCACATGTTGAGCGAGTCGGGCGATGCATTCTCTACTGCCCTTGTGCTACTGCTCGTGCTCCGAAGTTCTCTAAAATAAATAATATTTATTTAAAATATACTTCTAAAATAATTAAATAAATTCATGAAGTGAAAGAATGATGAAACTGACTTGATCTAAGACACAATGCTAATTAGACTCAGAATTACGACACAGGTCGATATCACGCTTCACGAGAAATCTACCAAAAATTCGGCAGGGTCTCCCTTGTAAAATGGACAACCCTCTACTAAAAGTAGAGTCTACCCTGCAAGAAAACACACTTTGAATATACACTTCAAGGAACCACACTCGGGTCGGACTCCCAAACTACACATAATTCCGACCGAGTTCCAAATTCATAATAATCAATAAAATAATATAACTTTTCAAAAATCATAAGATCTCATTTAAATACCACAATTCAAATTATTTCCACAATAAAGCATAAAATACATTTATTCTCAAATAAATAGTAGAATTTTAGCTTATACTTAAATTTTTGTTAATAAACATGTATAATTCAAATCTTACAATAAAATTAATATTTACTGCAAATAACAATTTAAATTACTTAAATACATTATAAAATTAGCAAATAACTCAATTAAGCTTAAAATAATAATTAAACTTATTATTCATATATTTTTCGAAAGTTAGTAATAAGTAACTAAAAATAGGAAATAATTTATAAAAATTATTTTTGTACTATTTATTACTCAAATATTGTCTAAAACATATTAATTAACAATAATCTCAACTAAAATATAAAATTCACTAATTTTTTCAAAAATCCATTTTTCACATAAACATTCAAAAATTTATAATAAAAATTCTATACATAATTTTAATAAACTTTCTTCACAAAACTTGCTCAAAATAATTAGTAGAATTTATTAAAAATATATTCATCCCGAGACTGGAGCAGTAACCAGAACAGTAACTTCGATCACTGGAAATAGTACAAATTTCAAAATAATTTCAGAAAAATAAATAAAAATCATCAATAGGTAGCTCATAACTTCTACATCAATTAATCCTAAAACACCAACAACTAATAAAATCATTAACAAGCTCAAATCAACCATTTTACTCAAGAACACATAAACTAAAAATTGAATTTTGAGAGTCTTATCGGAGTTAATTGCTCAAACAAATTAAAGAATTTAGAAGCCAGAGGATGAAGAAGCTAAAGAACTCAAGTTTTCTGGCTGGGGACGCCGGAAAAGTCGCCGGCCAAGAAAATGTAAATCGGCAAAAAATGAACCAAACCGAACCGAAGAAACCGGAGAAGAAGACAGCTGCTGGACGGCGATGAGGCAACATGAGATGGCTGGCTGCAGCAGCGAGGAGCAGATGGTGGCAATGGTTGGTTGATGGTGGCCAAAAATGATGGAAGGAAAGAAGAAAGAAGAAAGGAAAGGAAAAAAAAAATTTGCACGTTTTTTTAATAATAATAAAATATTACTTTACCACCAAACTCTATACATATATACAAATAATGTACTCAATAAAATGCGAAATAATACTTACTTAACAATTTATTAAAATAAAATTTACTCTTTTATAAAATATTAATTCTCATCACTAATTATTCAAATTTAATTTCACAAAATACTAATTTCAGTATAAATAAAATATTTACTAACACTGCAAGTCTCAAAAATATATTTTAATATTTTTAAAATAAATTCAGATGTTTACAATCTTCCCTCCTTATAAAAATTCATCCTCGAATTTTAAATAAATAAAGGATTATAAGATTTTCACAAATGAAAAAGATAGGGATATGCCACTTGCATCACTGCCTCGGTCTCGCACATGTAATCTTCCACCGTATAGTTGCTCCACAGTTCTTTTACCATCAGAACCTCTTTAATGCGGAGCTATCAAACTTATCGCTACTGGGTACTCTTCATACGCCAAATCTTCACTGAGCTCCACCATCTGAAGCTGAAGAACGTGCGAAGGATCGGGAACATACTTCCTCAACACCGAGACGTGAAACACTAGGTGAATGCATGACAACTATGGCGGTAACACCAGTCAATACACCACTTAGCCAACTCTCGATCCAATCTCGAAGGGTCCGATATATCTGGGAGCTAACTTACCCTTTTTACCAAACCTCATCACTCCCTTCATTAGAGACACTTTAAGAAACACTAAGTCTCCAACAGAGAATGACACATCCTTCCTCTTAGGGTCTGTATAGCTCTTCTGTCTGATGAAGGCTGTCCTTAATCTCTACTGAATGATAGGTACCTTTTTTGAAGTGACTTGTACCAATTCTGGTCCTGTCAACTGTCTCTCACCAATTTTCCAACACAAAGGCGATATGCACTTTCTTCCATACAGTGATTCATATGGTGCCATTTCAATACTTGTTTGATAACTGTTGTTATATGCAAATTCAATCAATGGTAAGTGTGTGTCCCATTGACCACCAAAATTCATCACACATCCGAAGCATATCCTCCAAAGTCTGAATGGTCCTTTTAGACTGACCATCAGTTTGAGGATAAAAAACTGTGCTGAATTCCAACCTCATACCCAAAGCCTTATGCAATTCTTGCCAAAAGACTGAAGTAGAAGTGGCTCCTCTGTTAAACACTATACTTACTGGTACTCCATGAAGATAAACAATCCGATTAACATACAATCTTGCTAACCTGTCAGTAGTGTACATCTTCTTAATTGGCAGAAAGTGAGCTGACTTTATCAATCTGTCAACTATCACCCAGATAGCATTATAGCCGCTTGATGTACGAGGTAAACCACCTACAAAATCCATGGCAATCATATCCCACTTCCACTTTGGGATGGGCAACTGCTGTAACAATCCAGAAGGTCTCTGATATTCCAACTTCACCTGCTGACAAGTAAGACACTTGGACACAAATTCTGCAATGTCTCTTTTCATCCCATTCCACCAATATGTATCTTTCAAATGATGATACATCTTGGTAGAACTAGGATGAATACTATAAACAGAAAAATGAGCTTCCTCCATAATCTCCTTTCTTAATTCATCCACATCTGGCACACATAGCCTTGTGCCCAAATGAAACATGCCTTCACTGTCAATTACAAAGTCTCTAGATTGACCTTGTTGCACTTCAAACAAAATCTTTTGCAACTGAGGATCTCTTCTCTGAGCTGCTTTAACTCTATACAAGTACACTGATCGTACTCTGAACTGAGTTAAAAGATAATTTTTTGTTATCTTCCACTGTAATCCCTGATCAATCAGTGCATTCAACTCCTATATGATTGACCTCTTTTCTGTGCTGATGTGTGCAAGACTACTTGCTGACTTTCTACTCAATGCGTCAGCTACCATGTTTGCTTTACTAGTATGGTAAAGAATAGAGCAATCGTAATCTTTCATCTCTTCTGTCTAAAATTTAAGTCTCTCTGCTAAAAGATGTACTTTAAGCTCTTGTAGTCGGTGTATATCTCGCAAGTCAAACCATACAAATAATGCCTCCATATCTTAAAAGCAAACACCACAGCTACCATTTTCAAATCATAGGTGGAGTAATTCTGCTTGTGCTTCTTTAACTGACGTGAAGCATAAGCGACTACTCTCCCATTCTGCATCAGTACACACCCCAGTCCTATTCGAGAAGCATTACAGTACACTGTATACCCTTCACTCCCTTAAGGTAAAGTCAATACTAGAGCTGAAGTCAACAAGTCCTTAAGCAAGTGGAAGTGTTCTTCACATCTGTCAGTCCAAATAAACACGACATTCTTCTGAGTTAGCCTTGTTAAAGGTGTTGTAATCTTGGAGAAATCATTCATAATTCTCCTGTAATAGCCTTGTAAACCCAAAAAATTTCTCAATACGGTTACTGTTATAGGTCTCGGCCATTCTGTAGCCGATACAAAGCCGAAGACTGCCATATTTCTTCTTCATAAATAACACCGGTGCATCCCAAGGAGATGTGCTAGGTCTGATAAAACCCTTATCAAGTAGCTCTTGCAACTACTTAAAAAGCTCTTTCAACTCTGCAGGTGCCATTATGTAAGGTGGCATAGAGATAGGATCCGTACCAGGTACAACATCGATATAGAATTCTATCTCTCTATCTGGTGGCAATACTGGCAATTCTTAGGAAAAAGATTAGGAAACTCGCACACCACTAGCACCTTCTCAACTGTTCCACTATCCACCTTTGTATCTCTGACCATAGCTAAATAGCCTTTATCTCCTCTACTAAGCATCTTTCTAGCTGTGATTGCAGAAACAAGATTCTGAGATATTGAACTCTTCTTTCCTCTGAATCAAAACTCTTCATCATTAGGGATGCTGAAAATCACTACCTTCTCACGACAATCTAACGTGGCATAGTGTCGAGCTAATCAGTTCATCCCTAAGATCACATCGAAGTCGATCACATCTAGCAATACCAAGTCTATAAGCAACTCTCTACCTTTCACCAACACGGGACAAGATGGAAAGAATATATTTATCTTTAACTCATCACTAAGTGGAGTCGCTACAGACAAGGGTAACAATAACTTGGATGGTTGCCACTCCATCCTCAAAGCAAAAATAGGCAAAACAAAAGAATGCTATTCACCAGGATCAAATAAAACTCTAGCTTCAAAAGAACACACTGAGAGAGTACCTGCTACAACCGCATTAGATGCCTACACATCTTAAGGTGTCAAAGTGAACACTTTTGCCTGTCCAAGACCAACCTGTTGAGAATTGGAAGGCTGAGTGAAACCTCTACCACTCCGTTTACCCCCAAATCTGCCTCCTGAACCTCAGCCCTGCTGACTCACATACCAAGTCGACCTCTGTTGAGGGTATAAAGGTGCCTGGTAGGGCTATTGCACCTGCTAAAACGGCTGAGCAACTGAAGATGAAGATCCCTGGGCAAAAGAAGACTAATATCCAGCATTAGGATAAGCTCTGGCAAGATGTCCTACTTGCCCACACCTGAAGTAGGCTCCAGTTAGCAAATGGCATGGTCCCTGATGTACTCGACCACAAGTAAGGCATGCACTAGGCCCTGAGCTTGAACTACCATGTCTTGAGCTCTGACTGCTGCTACCACTACTAGCTCTAAGTCTGAATCTCAGAGGACTATTGCTCTGTCTGTTGTGTCGGCTAATCCTATGCGCCCAACTACTTAAAAAACCTTGTTGAGAAGTTACTGTAGTCTGAATACCATAACTGTTCATCTGAAACACAGGTTGCTGAATCTCCTTAGTCATCACTACTCCACTGCTGCTGCTTGTATAGGGGTCAAAAATAGTGCCATGCATAATGTGGCGTCACTCTAGCTATCGAGCCTCCTCAATCACATTGTCCAGTGTCCGGCCTGTAGTCTGGATGCTAATGTAGGTTGCACCTAAACCCGTCATAAACAACTCTATAGCTCTCCTATCATCCTGCATCACGTCCAGTGCCTGATGACCCAGTCTGAGGAACTTATGGGTGTAGTCTACCACTGACCTATCACCCTTGCTTATGTGCAGTAGCTGCCATCTAAAGTTATCCCTCATTGATACTGGACAAAAGTACCTCAAAAATCGTTCCTTAAGCTCTAACCAAGACTTCGTGGTCATGCGGAGCTGAATGGACTGCATGAACCAATCCTGAGCTGCGGCTTGAACAGATAACTCCATAACCATAATCCACTGATAATCTGAGTAACCTGTCCGAGTCCTGGCCTCAATGGTGTTAAGAAAATCCAAAGCATCTCCAGTGCCATAAAAAAAAATTCTTCCCACTCTGGAGTACAGTAGCATTGCATCTGCATCGGACATTCTTTGATTCCTCTACTGAACTAAAGGCATGACTTGATTCAGAGCTGTCAAACCTTGGTTAATACCTACCATTCCAGCTACAAAAGCTATAGGATCAACCTCAAGAACTCATGGTCCTACATGTTGCTCTTGTTCTTGCATCTGAGCTACTTCTGCTCTCTATCTACTTCTACCTCTTCCCCTACCTCTGCCCCTACGACGAGGAGCAGGGGGAGGAATCTCATCCTGTACGGATTGCTCATCATCACCATGCGCTGCCTCGGCAGCAGGAGCATTCCGTGCTCTCCTTCTCATGCTGAAAAGATAAAACCAAACGAATTCAAAACACAACAAGGACATACACAAACACGGAAGCCTAGAAGCAATGAGGACAACAATTGACATTTATTCACCTAATTGCCACAGTAGCTCAAGAAAAACGCAACTCAGAGAACCATTAGAGCCGAAAATAAAACAATGGCTCTGATACCAACTTTGTCACGACCCGCCGAATCCTGTAGCAAGCCTTAAAATTTATTTTGCGAAATAAACAATAAATTGAACAATAAAATAATAAATGCACAATATTATAAAAACATAAAATAATATTCTTTAAATACAATATTTCAGTTCAGATACAATATTCAAATACAATACAGAATACTAGTAATACAAATATGAAATTTAACTATTGCGGTGTCTAGAATTTAATTACATAGCACACAATCTAAATTAACATACACAATGCAGCCGGTGGAAAATGAACTCGGCGCAAAGGAGGAATACTAGTAGACTGACTATGAGGTCCTGAAAAAAATAAATTGAGGGGAAATCAGACCTCACTGAGTGAATCAATTTTATAAAATGCATGCTAGTTTTAAAACCCAGTTACTAAAACCCTTTTTAGAATAAAATAATTATAATTATTAAAATCATTTATTTTTCTCGATAATTGTCACACCCGTACTCTACTATAGGTAAATTTTGCATACATATTACATTGCATTTATATATAATGAAGCTAATTTGTAGAATTAAGCTTAATTGCATTTTATGCATATCATTTGGGGGTTGCATGGTTAGATTAGTATGTGAGATTATTATATTAATGATTTATAAATGAAATTGTATATTTTAGGTGCTGGAAAAGGTAAAGAAAGTGCAGGTGCACATTACACAAATTCGGTGAACAGGGTTGTGTGTTTATAAGTTGTATTGGTGAGTAGTTATTCAAGCCTTTTAAGCCTTTTTATAACAGCTACAAAATGAGTATTTTAGTGATGTTTAATGAGCCTGAATTGATGTATTTAAATGATTTTAATTCAGCTTGTTATACTTGAATTACATAAGTTAATTTTAAGCTTTAAAGGTTTCAAGTATATGAATTAAATATGTTATTTCTATAAGCTTTGCTTTGTGAACTGAATTGAGATCATTTTAGTTACTTGGTGACTAAAATGAGCTTATGCTCAACTTGATTTCACTTCTTGAATTATGATAAAAATTAATTGATTTTGAATGGTTATTAAACCATAAATGTGATAATGTTATTTTGATGGATTATTTGGTGAAAATGATATTTGGTTTTGGTATTACCACCCTACATGAGTTTTTGGATGTGCTGAGATGATATATGCACATTTGAGATTGTGTTGGTTGTTATTGCACAATAAACAACAGGGCACTTGATTGGAGGACGATGAAGGTAGAAGGGCCGTTCCGTGCTAATGTAGTCGAAGGGTTAGCCTTCAAGTTTGCCTAGAGATTGAATTGGTGAAGGCCTGTATGTTATGGCCTGGTTGTGATGCTTGTTTAGGGATGGTTAATACGTATGAAAGGTTGTATTAATGTTTGTAAAGGTATGTGTTTTACTTGATTAAACTTTGCATAAGTTAAAAGTAAGAATGGCTTTGATATTTCAAGTCGATTACAATTTGATTTTAATTACTTATTACGCTGATTTGAGATAATTATTATATTTGGTTTAGCCAAATTGTTTTCTGCTTGGAATATCTATTCATTGAGTGTTTTTGTACTCATTTTACTCTGTTTTATAAAAATTTTCAGATAGAAAGGCTTGATAGTTGGTGAGCAAAGTCTAGTGAGTGTAGATAAAAGTTCAAGTAAGGTTGGCCAACATCCTTGTCAGAGAAGCCTTGTATTTTATTTTATTTTATTGTTAGTCTTATTTTTTATAAGTATTGTAAAAGAGTATTTGAAGTTAAACGATGGTGGCTAGTTTATATGTAAAACAACTGTTTAGAAACATGTTTTGTATTGTTTAAATAATGTTCACTATTACATTTTCATTATATAATTAACAATATCAATTACAAAGTTCTTATTTCCTAAATAACACCAAACCTTTCCAAGATATTATTTCCAATATTATTAGTAATGTTTATAACATAATTTGATTGAATTAAACGCTTCATTGAATGGTTGGTTTTAAATGTCCATCTCGGGCTACGTGAGACGAGGTGTGACATCTTGAATCATTATCGAATAAGGATTCTTTGTTACATCTTGAATCCTTGTTGGATTAGGATTCTTTGTCACATAATGAATCCTTATGGGATTAGGTTTCTTGTCATGTCTTTAATCCTTGTCTGATTAGGATTCCTTGTCATATTAGGATTCTCATCATAAAAATAGAACTTTAGTAACTGGAAAGAAAAAAAGTAAAAATCTAGTATTATTTTGAAACAAGTGGCAAAATTATGATACCATTATTATACAAAAATACATGTTCTTTTTCCAGAAACAATTAACCCCTATTCATATTTGTATAGATAGTATAAATATAAATTCTCTTTAAAATTTTAATATCCTTAAATTATTTTCATATATGCTATAGGTAGTGTATATCTATTAATAATAAAAATATAAATTAGTTATATATAAAATATAGTATATTATAAAATAAAATGTTTTGTGAAATATTCGTATGTTAATCTTATAATTATTTAATTATTAAAGTATTTTAATTAAATTTGATAATAAATATAGTAAAAAATTATTTTTTTTTTATTCAAATCCAAATATCTAACTTTTGAATATAGAAGTTAAAAGTTTAAGTTTTAAACTATAAACTAAATTCGTGTTTGCCAATTTAAATTAAGGTTATTCTATTAATATATAAGAAATACATGTCCTTTTACATGCAAAAATAATTTTTCTCTATTCGTACTTTTAGCTATAGTATAAATTATATAAACTTGCACAATATAAATATTTTTATAAATTTTTTTTTATAGTATAAATTTATTCATAATATAGAAATAACAATATATTTTTTGTCCAAAAAATTAACTATTTTTAAGCTTCATTAGTTGATAACCTATATAATACTTAATTATAATTAATTGTAACTATTATTTATAATCCATACATAAGATATATAGTACATTATAAGTAAAAATTTCAAAAAATGTATATATATGGATCTTATAAAAAATGTATATATATAGATCTTATATTTATTTATTAATTTATATATTTTATTTAACTTTGATGATAAATATAGTAAAAATTATTTTACTTTTTAAAATCTATTTAAAGTTAAACTACAAAAAAAAAAAATTATATTGTTTAATTTTGAAATTTTTAAAAAAGAAATTAAATTTTTTTTAGCAATATATAAAAATACATATTTGTTTTCTTTCAAAAAAAAATATTTACCCCCTATTCATATGCGTATAGATAGTATAAATATATTCACAGAAAAATAGATAGTATAAATACAAAATTTGTACAAAATATTCTTAAATTATGTTTAGATGTGTTATAAATAGTGTATATCTATTAATAATAAAAAGATAAATTAGTTATATATAATATGTAGTCATTATAAACAAAAACTTTTGTAAACTATTTATATGTTAACCTTATAATTATTTAACTATTTATAAATTTTATTTAAATTTGATGATAATATAGTAAAACATTATTTTATTTTTGGTCAATGATTTTTACACTCCAACAGTTTATATCAACACTCCATTATTGATGTTTTTAGAGTGTAAATGACACATATATCCTCATCTTCAATATTTACTTTTTATTGTAATTTTTTTGAACTTTGATAGGGATTATTTCACTCTCCCCCATTTATGTTAGAGATAATTACTTCATTATGTTCCATTAAAAAAAATTCTATTTTATTAATTAATTGATATTTTTAAAATATTTTTTAATTATTTTATTTTACATTAATTTTTCAATACATACATGTAATATTTTTTTTTTTGAGGAAAACATGTAATATTTTTTGGTACTATATTTGATCACTTTATTAAAAATTTAATAGAAAATTATGATTCGACTTATCATCAAAAAGTTTTTTTTATCATGTATAAACACTTAAGATGTTAATACAACTAAAAAATCAGCATATAGAATCACAAGAGCAAGTCCCCATTCTGGTGATGCCAGTCGAGCTTCAACCTCTAGTTCGCCAAATTGGAAGGGGTTATGGAGTTTGTATCTTCCTCCCAAAGTTTTAGTATTCTTGTGGCGAGTGTTACATAGGATTTTGCCAGCCAAGACCGCCCTGATTCGAAGGAACATTATGATCGATGGAATTTGCCAACGCTGTGGGGAAGCGGAAGAGACAATGGAGCATGCTCTTCGGGACTGTCCATTGAGTTCGTTGTTTTGGTATACACGCTGTCTGAGACTTCAGTTCACTAATCAAGATAGATGTAGCGACATTACTGACTGGATATGTAAACAAAAGAGGCTCTTGCAAAACGATGGCTTTCATATCTTCATAATGTCACTATGGTGCTGGTGGTATGCGAGAAATGTGCTGTTGTATGACGGGAAATTGTTGGAGGTTCCGGATTATCGTCAATCTGTTCTCAAACTAATGACAGACTATGAGAATGCTAACCGAAGTAATCATGACACTTCAGACAATTCATCTACGGTGACATGGCTTCCACCTGATCTAGACATTATGAAGTTCAATTTTGATGCTTCGTTAAAAACCAATCTGGGTACTAGTTTAGGGATTGTCGCTCGAGACAGCTTCAGCCAGCTACTGGTTGCAAAGACGATCCATGACGAGGCAGATATGAATCCGGAAATGGCAGAAGCAAAAGCTCTCCTGGCTGCTGTTCAGCCAGCAGAATCGATGCAGCTGGAGCAAGTCTCTTTCGAGTCCGATTGCCTTCCTCTTATTCAGCGGCTGCAGACTGCAAGACCTGATTTCATCCCAATGGGTCTGATCACAACTGATATTATAAGTTTATGCAGTGTGCTTTTGTTTCGTTTTCTTTTTAGTTTAAATCTAGAGTAGCTAATAGAGTTGCACACTCCTTAGCTCAATTAGCTTTAAATTTTTTCTGATTCTGTTTCTGTCTGGACTTCTTTTTTTCAAGAGAGGTCATGGAACAAGCTTTGTATGACTTTACTTGGCTTTAATGGAAGGTTCTTTATTCTAAAAAAAAAGCATAAATAGTTCTTGGTGATTATAATATAAAAAAATTACTTTATATTATAAAAAAATTATAATATAAAAACTATTAAATAAAGTAAATTATTTACATTTAAGTTATTAATTTTTATTATGTATAAATAATTAAATAATTTTTAAGTTAATATTAATTGTTCTGAAAAAACCTTAATCAAATAATAAAACATAATTATTTTGAACTAAAGATAATTAAGTCATTTAAATTGTAAATGAAGTTAAAATGGAGTACAATTATTAACAAGAGTGCAAAAATCTCTGCCTTTATTTTATTGTTGAAATCTATATATCTCACTTTAAAAATAAAAAGTTAAAGTTTAAATTTCAAAATATAAACTAAAATTATCTTTACTAATTTAAATTTAAATTATTTTGTTAATATATAAAAGGTACATATACTTTTTTGTCTAAAATATTTTCAATCTATTCATACTTTTATATATAGTATAGAATGAAAAAATTAATAGGTGGGCATACTTGTATTTCAAAACAGTAGAAACTATCCAAATTACCAAAAAAAAAAAAAAAAAAAAAATTATTGAATAAATTAAAATTATATCAGTTCTATGATAGTCAAATTAAAATAAATAAATAAACAAAATATTTGAGTAATGTTGTTTTTCTAATGATCAAATTAATGTTTTTTTTTCCTTGAACGTATGGTAAACAAAAAAAAAAAAATCATTAGATTTGAATCCCAATAAACAAATAATAGAACTCTATAAAAATAATTGTGATTTATAATTTAACCCTTGTGTAAATATAAATTTTTACTTACAAATTAAACAAGATAAATTAATTTTTTAATTTATAAAAGTACAATTGAAACAACAATAAATTATGAATTTATTTTTTAATTGCCCCCATAAAATATGCTCTTCATTGTAATAATGTGAATATATTATTTATTTTAGTCATTTTCTTGAAATTTTAGTGTTCTAAAAATTTAAAATTGTTGAGAATTAAGTTTAAATGAAAAATTTAGTTAATATAATTCATTAAAAAAAGGATTTAATGAAAATTCATATTTATTGGCTGAAATTAAATCATTCAAATACATCATAGGGTTATTTTTATTATTAATTAAAAGATGCATGTTCTTTTTTGTCCAAAATAAAATTTTTCTATACTCATACTTTTATATATAGTATAGATAATAATATGAATCTATGATTTATTTTAGTTATTTTGTTGAAATTTTAAGGTTGAGAAAATTTAAAATTGTTGAGAATTAAGTTCAAATGAAAATTTTAGTTAATATTCATTAAAAAAAGGATTTGATGAAAATTCAGATTTGTTGATTGAAATTAAATCATTCAAATACATCATAGGGTCATTTTTGTTATTACGTAAAAGATGCATGCCCTTTTTTATCTACAATTTTTTCCTCTATTTGTACTTTTATATATAGTATAGATATCTTATTAGCAATTCAAAATAATTAGTTTTCATTAATATGTAGAAATTGTTTTGAACATTTTCATGAATTGAACTCATGGTTTTTTTAATGTTTTGAAGAGAATTTTTATCATTTAACCACTCAACTTTGGGTAATTTTCACTTATGGCACCTAAATTTTGGCCTTTATATCACCATGATATCCAACTTTCAAATCGTTGCACAAAACCTTTCAACATTTGGTTCAATTATCAATAAAGTGTCCAGATTCATTTTTCGGCTGGCAATGTTGAAGTGGTGCCTATGTGGATGTTGACGTGTGTTCCAAAGTGTTTGTGTGTCACACTAATTGAAACATATGAAGCCACATCAATTAAGTAGGACAACTAGTGTCACATCCACCATGCCACGTGTCCCATTTTTAATATTATATTTATTTAATTTTTTATTTCTTAATTTTTCCTTCATAGTGCATTGCCAATCTTTGTTCCTACTGGTCGCTGTCTTTCGCTCCAGCCTTGGAGATCGCCACAAAGGCTGGGTCATTGCTGCTGGTCGTGGTTACCGATTTTTGTTGCTGCTCTAGCCTTCGTGGATGGTTAGATTTGCTCCAGTCTTTGTGGACAATCAGATTTATTGTTATTGTTATTTTTTTAAAGGTGAGAGAAGGAAAAATTAAAAATTAAAAAAATTAAATCAATATAATATTAAAAATGGGACACGTGACATGGTAGATGTGAAACTAGTTTTCCTATTTAATTGATGTGGCATAAGGTGTTTCAGTCAATGTGACACGCAAACACTTTTGAACATAACTTAGCATCCAGATAGGCACCACTTTAGCATCGTTGGTTAGAAAATGAATATGGACACTTTATTGATAATTGAACCAAAGGTTGGAGGATTTTGTGCGAAAATTTTAAAGTTGGATACCATGAGTGAAAATTACCCCTCAACTTTCGGTTTATTAACAAATAGAATAGCCCACATATTAAGGTCTGTTTATTAACAAGTAGAATAGCCCACAAATTAAGGTCCTCCAAACATCTGAAGAAAGGTTTGAAGAAACATATTATTGCCACGACCCGAATCGAAGGTTCGTGATCGGCACTAGGGATTGGGGATACATAAGGTAACCGAATCCCGTAGAAAACTTTAAAAATTTTTCGCGAAAATAAACAATACATTAAACAACAATTTAAAACAAATGCACAGTATTAAAGTCATAAAACAATATTCTTTAAATACAATATTTCAGTTTAGATACCATATTCAAATACAATACAGAATACTAGTAATACAAATATGAAATTTAACTATTGCGGTGTCTAGAATTTAAGTTACACAGTACACAATTTAAATTAACATACACAATGCAGCCGGTGAAGAATGAACTCGGCACAAAGGAGGAATACTAGTAGACTGACTTTGAGGTCCTGAAAAAAATAAATTGAGAGGAATCAGACCTCATTGAGTGAATCAATTTTATAAAATGCATGCTGGTTTTAAAAACCAGTTATTAAAATTCTTTCTAAAATAAAATAGAATAAAATAATTATGATTATTAAAATCATTTACTTTTCTCAATAATATTATATCGAGTCTCTTTAAAATTTCTTAAATCAATTTAATATGAAATCTCGTATAAAACATTTAAAAT
>CATIWM010120053.1:0-14960 GCA_949671775.1 Mallotus repandus | reverse complement strand
TCACGCAAGAAAATGCCAGCCTATTGACAAGAGCTCATTCAGCCTCTATATAAACTAGCCTAAATAGAGAGTTAACTACTAAAAAATTTCATGAAACTCAAGCCATTTTCTAAAGCAAAAACCATGGCTAATCTTTCACTTGAAAGAACACTTCTCATTTCCTTGTTGATGATTTTAGTGGCATGGTCATCCCAAGCCATGGCCACACAATCATACAGCGAGGATGAAATTGCTGAGATGCATAACCAATGGATGCTTCGCCATGGAAAGAGTTATCAGGATGGTGCAGAAAAAGAAAGGCGATTTCAAATATTCAAGAGCAACTTACAGTACATCAAGAATTTCAACAAGGCTTCCAATACCACTTACAAGTTGGGTCTCAATCAATTTGCAGACTTAACTCATGAAGAGTTTGTTGCTACTTACACTACAAACAAGATGCCTGTGCTCCCTACACCAAACACGACAACCAAAACAACACTATTCAAGAGTGATGGTTATAATCAAACTGAAGTTTCTGAGAGTGTTGACTGGAGGCATCATCCGGGTGTTGTCACCTCTGTTAAAGACCAAGGCCTATGTGGTAAGATTGTTAACTTTCTTTGCCTCTTTCTCTATATTTGTGTTGTCATTTAATTCAAAATTATTACTGAACTCAAGGAGTATTCTTGGAAAATTTTTGCGGACTTCAGTTGTATGATTGAATTTGAATTTGTATTATATGGTATCTATATATCACATTTATATTATCATATATTTAACCATTGGGTGCAATATTTTGGATGTAAATAAGAATTTAAAAAATTTAAGAAATGAAATGAGGGTATTTCTATCTTGTCATATATATATAGGGTGTTGCTGGGCATTTTCTGCAGCGGCAGCAGTTGAAGGGATTGTAGCTAATGGTGTCTCACTATCGGCGCAACAGTTGCTAGATTGTGTAAGTAAAAATCATGGCTGTCATGGGGGTTGGATGGATAATGCATTTAAATACATAATAAAACAGGAAGGTATAGCCTCAGCAACAAACTACCCATATAAAGAAAAGCAACAAATGTGCAGATCAATTGGCCATGCAGCCCAGATAAGTGGTTATGTAGATGTAAGACCGAAAGCCGAGGAAGCCCTGAAAAGGGCAGTGGCAAAGCAACCTATATCAGTCAGCATTGACTCCAGTACTAACCCCAACTTCAAACGGTACAAGGGGGGAGTGTTCTTGGCAGAAGGTTGCGGGACTCGGCCCACCCATGCTGTTACTTTAGTTGGGTATGGGACAAGTAAGGAAGGAACTAAGTATTGGCTAGCCAAGAATTCATGGGGGGAGTATTGGGGAGAAGGAGGGTACATGAGGCTGCAGAGGGATGTTGGTTCTATTGGAGGTCCGTGTGGCATTGCGTTGCATGCTTCCTACCCTACCCGTAATTAGTTTGCTTGTGTGTGAAGACTAGTCAAAAATTATTGTAAGAAAGGTACTGCATCTTGTGACAGTCTATCCCATTAAAACGAGAAAAATATAAGAGTGAGCATAAAATAAAACTGTTATATCCTTTTGTTTTTAGCAATCAAACAAGAATGTTCCATGTATTCTATTTGTAATAGTCTATTGATTAAATCTATTTTTTATATATTTTTTCAAATGAGAATGCTTATCTATTTCATATTTTAGTTTCAGAAATGGATCAAAATGCTTTATCTTTATTTATTTTGATTTTATTTTTAATTTAATTTAAATGATTTTGGATTTAAGTTTGCAATATCTATGTTGCAAGAGACAAAAAAAAAAAAAAAAGGAAAAAACATTTATTTAGTACATTATTATTAATTTCACTTTTTTGTATGAGGTTTATCTAATTCAGTCTAAATAGTTAGAATATCTCTGGTTACTGGATATTGAAAATAATTACCAAAAACCATTTATTGAAATCGAGATTATATAAACTTTAATTTCAATTAAATCTATTTTTTTTTAAAAAAATACTATAATAACAAAACACTATGATTATAAGACACT
This sequence comes from Mallotus repandus, assembly GCA_949671775.1. Lineage (NCBI taxonomy): Eukaryota > Viridiplantae > Streptophyta > Magnoliopsida > Malpighiales > Euphorbiaceae > Mallotus > Mallotus repandus. Next base: position 12,949 of record CATIWM010120053.1, on the reverse strand, counting down.
GTAATAAATATTTATTACATATTTTATTTTTAATTTAAATAAAATTTTTATTTTATATTTTTGATAACTCATTTGATTAGATCTTTTATAATTTGAAATGTTCTCATTTGAATATTCATAGTTAAAATTTTGAATTAGATTATTGTGAATGAATTTTCACAACTTAATTTTTGAGTAAACTTTTAGAATAATTTAAGAAATTCAAATTTTGATAACACTAAGTGAAAGTTTGGCAATTTAGCGAGGCTATAAATTATCAAAAATATAAACTATAAACTTATTTAAATTAAAAATTAAATTAATGCAATAAAATTTTATCATAATATATATTTTTATTATAGATTCTTTTTAAAATAAATATAGCTTTCATTAAAAATAAAATTATATAGTTTGAAATATTGTCAAAACAATTAGTACTATTACAATGTTCTTTGTGTTTTGACATTTGTTTGTTTACTTATTTTTATATTTCATACTTTTTAATTTAAAATGTAGAAAATATTATTTTATATGAAAAATTATAATTTTCTTTTTATTTATGATATGAAAAAATAATATAATTATTTTTAACATGAAGAAAAATTTAAAAATTATATAGGTGATAAATAAGTTAAAAATGGTGTGAACGATAAAAAAGACATTTTTAAAAACTAAAAAGAAAGATTTTGTAGTACAAAGTTACATTTTAGTCTTTAGACTGAAGTAATACTAAAGAAAGGATGAACTAGTGAAATGAAAATGGATTTCAGCCATGTTATGATGTATTTGAGAAAATCTTATAGATTTTAGTAATTTACCTTAAAATTTAAAATTTTATTTAAATAACATGAATATATGACAATGAAATATTATTAATTAACCAATTTTTTTAACTGATTAATTAGTCAATTAGCCCCGTTATAAATGACTTTGAATAACTTATCTTATAGTAAAGAAATAAAATTTTTAAAATTTATCACCTTTTGCTTAATTTATTAATATTAAATGGATAGGCACTGGTATACAATTATTATTATTATTATTATTTGAAATAAAAGCAAATGCATTCAAAGGAATAGGTGAGAAACGTCACAGAGGGAGGGACATCCTCATATAACATAAAATTATCACATGAATCCCACACAATTTAGCTATGCAACGAGTACCATTGTTAGCAGACCTAATAAATTATTTCTAATTTGTGTACCGATATATTTATAACTGAAATTAATAATATAAATATGTTTTATTTTTAAATAATTTTTTAATCAGATTAACATATTTTAATATTAAATGATTAATGTATATTTAAAAAATTTTAATAGTAAGTATAATATAATTTAAAAAAATTAGAGATTTTTGCTGAAACTAAAATTTTGAATACATTTACTACAAATCGCAAATGTCAGTTTTTTCTTTTTTAAAAATACTGATAAGAAGGTGTGATAATGGTGTCAATATTAATATTGTCATCTAAAACGTCAGTACATCTAAATTTAATTTCGACCAAAACTAATGGTCGTTTATATTTGTCCAAAATGGGCCAAAATGAAATCTTTACACCAAAATTAGGAGAGAAACTTATTAAAAATGTCCAATTTTTAGATTTTTTCACTAAAATACATGCATTTTTTATTTATTACACTTTTTAGATTTTTTAGATTATTTTTTAATTTTTTCTTTTTTTAATTTATTTTTAATTTAATTTATTTTTTTCGTTCTGTTCTTTTTTGTTTCTTCATTAATGAAAAATTAGCCAATATCATTATTATTTTCTTATATTTTATTTTATTTTTTAATTAATTTTTATTTTTATTTTATTAATTTCTTCAATTTTTCATATTCAATGGCTCCATGTCCCATGGCATCTTTTAGTAAATTGGCATCACAGTTATAGTTGAATGGAAAAAAAAAAAAAGCAATGACAAGTATGTTAATATATTTGTTTTGATGGACATGTTAATATTTTTTTTTTATTAGTAGAGCATTAGTCAATATATTTTTTTAAAATTTTATTTCATAAATTTTTTGACATTTTATGCTAAAGTAGCATCACTTTTTTATTTTTATTTTTTTCTTTCCCTTTTTTATTTTCATTTGCTCTTTATTTTTAATAATTTTTCCATTATTTCTAAATGTTTATTTTTTTTAACACCAATAGATAAAATAAATACAAAATTATATAATGCTATAAATAAAATAGTTAAACTTCCAGTAGTATCATTAAACTAATTTTTTGGTGTTGTTAATTAGTAGACTAAAATTCAAGAAGTCTTTTATTCATTTCTTTTTTGTGATTTTGATTTTTTCATGATGTTGTTTGGTAGATGAGAAAATGAAGGAAATCTTATCAAATGGACCATCACATGGATTTTAATGATTTTCTTAGAATTTTGGGTAAGGAAAATAAACTCATACCATCAATTTCTAAGATTCTACAATAGAATAAATTTTATCAATACAGTTCAAGCACCAAAAATAAAAACCTTAGCATTTCTAAGACTTCAAGTAGTCTAATGTGTTTGTAAAACACAAAGTAACGCCTCATAACTTTAAATTAAATAAGTAATCCAAAAACATAAATTCACGTAAAAGAAGTAACTTATCAAATACTAAAAATTAAGAAAGTTATGAGTTATGTGGATAATCATTACCACTTAAAAACCCTTTTTTTTTTTTTGAGAAAACAAAGTTTCATTAATTAAAATCAAACATCATGAATTTAATTTGAAGGAAAATTCCTCCGTTGAAATTCAGCTCCACATGCTTTTTTTTACCTTTTAGAATAAAAATAAAAATTAATTTATAATTAGTAGTGGTTTTTTTTTAATCTATTTAAGTAGCGGACATATGAATTTTATTGTTTTGGTGCAATGATAAAACATATAGAAATGTATAATATATTGTAATGAAGATTGTATCATAAATGTAGAATATACTGTAATGAAAACATTGTATACAAAAATAAAATATACATAACATAAACCAAAAATATACAAAAAGTAAACCAAAAGTATACAAAAAATATTTTAAATTTAATGTCTTTGGAATTTATATTCTAGTAATGATGAACGAAACCGCTAACATAATAGACAAAATGCTATCTTTATTTAAAGGTAAAATAATTTAGTCAATTGACTTTCCACACCTCATGTCACGACCCAAACAGAAGGTTTATGACCGACACTAGGGAATGAGGATACATAAAGTAACCGAATCCCGTAGCAAGTCTAAAATTTTTTTTTGCAAAAATAAGCAATAAATTAAACAATAAAATAATAAATGCACAATATTATAAAAGTATAAAACAATATTCTTTAAATATAATATTTCATTTCAGATACAATATTCAAATACAATACAAAATACTAGTAATACAAATCTGAAATTTAATTGCTGCGGTGTCTATAATTTAATTACACAGTACACAATCTAAATTAACATACACAATGCAATCGGTGAAGAATGAACTTGGCGCAAAGGAGGAATACTAGTAGACTGACTGTGAGGTCTAGAAAAAATAAATTGAGGGGAATCAGACCTCACAGAGTGAATTAATTTTATAAAATGCATGCTGGTTTTAAAAACCAATTATTAAAACCCTTTTTAGAATAAAATAATTATAATTATTAAAATCATTTACTTTTCTCGATAATGTTCATATTGAATCTCTTTAAAACTTCTTAAATCAATTTAATATGAAATCTCGTATAAAACATTTAAAATGCTTATTTTGGTGGAAAATTGGTAGAACCCTAAACCATTATTCTAGTAGCCTTTCGACTCTCTTAATCCAAGTGATTGCCGTCCCGAGAGCAAAGCATCAACCGAGTTACTACCACAATCATTTCACTCATTCCATATTGGATGTCTCGAGAGCAATGCATCAACCGAATTACATTCCTTTTTCATATCGTTTACCGGCCCAAGAGCAATGCATCAACCGAACTCAATCATATACATATATATCATATACTAGATATTATCCGTGCACACGTGGTCCTAGTGATACCTACTAGGTAGCACATTCTACCATTATCTCCAAATCAAATTTGGATTTTAAATATTTAAATCAAATAAATAAATAATTTATAAAAAAAAGCAATTAAATAAATAAATAATCATATAGAATAATTTATCTTTTTAAACATGTGATATTCTTTATTGCAAGAAAATATATTAAAATCACACAACACACATTCTATAAAATTAGCTCACAAGTTGAGCGTGTCGGGCGACGCGTTCTCTGCTGCCCTGGTGCTACTGCTCGTGCCCCGGAGTTCTCTAAAATAATTAATATTTATTTAAAATATGATTGTAAAATAATTAAATAAATTCATGAAATGAAGGAATGACGAAACTGACTCGATCTAAGACACAATGCTAATCAGACTCAGAATTACGACACAGGTCGATGTCACGCTTTACGAGAAATTTACCAAAAATTCGGCAGAGTCTCCCTTGTAAAACGGACAACCCACTACTAAAAGTAGAGTCGACCCTGCAAGAAAACACACTTCGAATATACACTTCATCGAACCACACTCGGGTTGGACTTCCAAACAACACATATTTCCGACCAAGTACCAAATTCACAATAATCAATAAAATAATATAATTTTTCAATAAATCATAAAATCTCATTTAAATATCACAATTCAAATTATTTTCACAATAAATTATAAAATATATTTATTTTAAAATAAATAGTAAAATTCTAGCTTATATTTAAATTTTCGTTAATAAACATATATAATTCAAATCTTACAATTAAATTAAAATTTACTGCAAATAGCCATTTAAATTACTTAAATATATTATAAAATTAGCAAATAACTCAATTAAGCTTAAAATAATAATTAAACTTATTATTCATATATTTTTCAAAAATTAGTAATAATTAACTAAAAATAGGAAATAATTTATGAAAATTATTTTTATACCTTTTATTACTCAAATACTGTCTAAAACATATTATTTAACAATAATCTCAATAAAAATATAAAATTCACTAAGTTTTCCAAAAATCCATTTTTCACATAAACATTCAAAAATATTTAATAAAAATTATATACATAATTTTAATAAACTTTCTTCATGAAAATTTCTCAAAATAATCATTAGAATTTATTAAAAATATATTCAACCCGAGACCAGAGCGGTACCAAAACAGTAACTCCGATCACCGGAAATAGTACAAATTTCAAAACAATTTCAAAAAAATAAATAAAAATCATCAATAGGTAGCTCATAATCTCTAAAACAAATAATCATAAGGCACCAACATCTAATAAAATCATATACAAGCTCAAACTGACAATTTACTCAAGAATATATAAACTAAAAATTGAATTTTGAGAGGCTTATTGGAGTTAATTCCTTAAAAAAATTAAGGAATTGAGAAGCCCAGAGGATGAGGAAGCTAAAGAACCCAAGTTTTCCGGCTGGGGACGCCAGAAAAGTCACCGGCCAAAAAATGCAAATCGGCCAAAAATCAAACCGGACCGAATCGAAGCAACCGGAGAAGAGGACTGCTGCTGGACGGCGACGAGGCGATGGCGAGGTGATGGTTGGCTGGCTGCAGTGGCAAGGAATCGGTGATGATAGTGGTTGCTAGTCGGAAATGGAGGAAAGGAAGGAAGAAGAAGAGAAATAAGAAGAAGGAAAAGAAAAGAAAAGGAAGAAAAAAAATTTTGTACATTTTTTTTAATAATAATAATAAAACACTAACAAAAAAATCAATCTGTCACTCTCTTAATCTTAAAATACACACAATAAAATATTTTTTTTAAAATAAAATTAATACACTTTTATAAACTAATAATTAAAATAATTTTTATCACCAATTATTCAAATTTAATTTCACAAAATAATAATCTCAATATTAATAAAATATTTATTAACACTGCAAGTCTCAAAATATATTTTAAAATTTTGAAAATAAATTTGGCTATTTACACCTCAAAACAACCATCACACATTCAATGAGAGATCTACAATTAAAATTATATTTTCCCTCAAATAGAGCAAAACAGAAGGACATCCTTTTAACCAGTAAAATCAGAAGGTATATAAACAAAACAAGACAATAAAAGGAATATGTGTGGATGATTCTCAAATTCTTACCTTTAACAGTGAGAATCACAAAAGAACTAGTAAAGGTATTAGAACAAAGAGTCAAGAATAAGTTTATCTCTATCCCACTGGATTAAACTCCCAAAAATCTGGTTAGTTGCATAGAAAAGGACAGAAAATAGAGCAAACTAAACACCTTTGCCAGATATTTCACTTTTCAAAGATATTAATTAGAATAAATAGTCAATAATAAGTTTTTCTATATCCCCATCGGATTGAACTCTCAAATCTCTAGTTAGTTGTGCACAAAAGGATAGAAAATAGAGCAAACTAAACACCTTTACCCAGCTATTTCACTTTTCAAAGTTTGTAAAAGTGATAAAGGAAAAAATATATTGATGTTTTGAAGTGTATTAGAAACCAATAATTTACCAAAAGTATACTCATTGTATACTATAATATATTTAGTGTTCATATATTTGTATATTTTAGGAGATATTTTTTGTCTTGTGTATGATTATGAATTTTGTTATTTGAATATATACGATATATATTGTATTTAAGAGAGACAGTTTGTAAAAATTATGTATATATTTTAGGAAGATAACTTTGATTAAGTATATGAATTGTTTCGTAAACATAATATAAACAAAAAATAAACAAAAATGTTCAAAATTGAATGAAACAGAATGATGAAATACATATTTTTAAATAAAAAAGATACTTAATACGTGTCTTCCAGTTATAATACATTATTTTTATTCAAAAATAAATATCATTGGATATATACGTATTTGGAAAATATAATTAAATTGTTAGCTATTCTTCATGAAGCTAAATGAAAGTGTATGAAATTGTTGCATACACGGAAAATAAACTAAACATATACGAAAAATAAACAAAAAGTGAATTAAAAATATTCTAAATGTAATAACCCGAATTTATGAGGTTATTAATATAATTATTTTATTATTATTATTACTATTTCCATTCTATTTATTATTATTATTATTATTATATTTGTTATTATTATTATTTTTATTTTTATTATTATCATTATTTATTACCATTACCGTTATTATTATTGTTGTTACATTTGTTGTTGTTATTGTTATTATTATTATTATTATTATATTTGTTGTTTAAGATAATTGGTATTGTGTAAAATATATATATATATATGAGAAACTAATGGGTTTTGGACGTGGAGGTGTGTCCATTAAAAAGGGGGAAAGTTGGCTCTACAAATCAGGATTTTGGGAAGGAACAACAGGACTTTACATTTTTGGGTGGTAAATTACCTTCAATACCAAAACTTTTCTTTTCCTCCGTTTAACACTGAAACAACCTCCGATTAACCCCAAATTTGAATCATAGACTCGTCTCATCTTCCTCTTCACTCCAGTGGTGTTCGTTTTGCAAGAAGTGGCTTTGAATAGTGCGGTTTTAGCTTAGATCAGTCGTCCTTTCACTTCATTTCTGCATTGTTCCAGCAGTTTTCTGCATCATGGTTGCTTGCATTGTGTTCCTCTCATCATTAGGAATCCGTAGGCACTAACTGTGCATCCCATCTCATTTGATTTGATTTTATATGAATTTGTTTTGGTAATTTTTTTTTACTTTTCCGATTTGTGAATTCTATGCATATTTTGGTGCATTTGAGGGTTTAAGTGTGTTCTACTAATTATTAGAAAAATTTTGGTATAATTTGTTTGATCGGGTGTTGTGTTTTCTAGTGAGAATCCGGTGGGTCCCACCCAAACTCAGGCGAATGAACAGTGTCGACTAGAGATAAATATATGAAACTATTTTTAATAAATAGTATAAATTATAGTGATCAATTTCTGTAAATGGTGTTTAGTCTAATTCTTTAAGGATTTTGAGAAATAAATCTCAAAAAGTTTGCGGTGGATATTAGTTAATTTCCATTTAAATTAGTTTAATCATCGAAGATAATTTTTAAGCTTCAAATTAATCATTTAGAGCGTTCCTAAGTCAATTTCCATAATTCCATCATTTTATAAATTTTTAGAATTTTTGGAAGTTATTAGGAATTTATTTGATAATTATATATATATATATATATTGTTTATAGAGTATACTGGAGCGGAGACATCGGGTAATAGGCAGATAAGGACACGTCGGCCTGCTCACTCCACTTGTAAGTTAATATATTGAAATGTGTGTTAGATTTGCATATAAAATATAGGTTGGTTAATTATATTTAAAGAGTATGTTTAATTAAAGAATTTATATTCTTAATATTTGAAATGTCCATATTATTGATTTGATATATTAAAGATGCTGATTTTTATATTTGATTATTATTATCGAAGTTATTTTGCCATAATTCTTGTTAATAAGATTATTAATGTTAATGATATTGTGGATAATAAAACAAAAGTATTTTATTTCTAGTATTGATTTTTTTGAGAATTTATTATGCTTTTACATATGATAAATAATTTTTAAAACAGACTGCTAGAACGGACTATTTGATGGGTGTTATCAGGACCATGTGCACATAGGTAATGATTTTAGAGTCGGGCCCTGATTGATAAATTTAATTATAAAGCTCGGTTGACGCATAACTCTTGAGCGATATGTATGAATTATGGATAGTTATTACTAGGACCGGTGGCTCAGTAGATACTTAGTTCTCGAAAACCGCTAGTAAATATTGGAATAAGAGACTGACTGCAACTAGTAGCTTGGTGGAAGTTTAGCTCTCGGGAACCGGAAATTATTGATTAAATAAGAGAGCCGAATGGCTTTTATATTTGTGGTTTAGGGTTCTACCACTAATTTTCACTAAATTATTTATTGATATTATTTTATTATTTTACCTTTTTATCATATATTTATTTAAGTAATGGTATTTAGAAGTCATGTTTTTAAGAAAGTTACCAAATGATTATTTGGTATATTTATATATGTATCCCTGTATTTAAAAGACTTATATTTGGATATATATATCTATACAAGTAAAAACTAATTCATATTAGTAAATGACAAAATTAAACACACAATACAGTTACCGAAGTATTATCCAAGTACAATTTTTTTTGAAGGCCATAAAAAAACAACAAATAATGAAATTCATACAAAACCAAAAATCAAAAACTAAAACTAAAAATAAAAAAAGGTAAAACTTATCATCATTTTACCAAGCTTGCAACTAAACCTAGAAACTAAAGATACTTTGAATCAAAATTCAATTTCTGTCAAAAAGAACACAATTAAGCTCTAAAAAAAAAAAAAAAAAAACAAAACAATACAAAAACAAAAACAAAAACCTTTCAATGACCCAGTAAAGAAATAAACAAAAAGTAAATGAAAAATAAACCAAATTTCATGCCTTTAAAATTTATACTGATTCATTTGTTGTTGTTGTGTTTTTTTATTATAATAATAATAAATAATAATAACATTTTATTATAATAATATATTTGAATTATATTAAAAATTAAATGATTTAAATTAAGTAATATATTACTTATTGATATCCCTCAGGTATATTTCTATTTAAATTAATAAACTTGTATTCCTAAATTAGAGTAACTTGCAGAATAAGGAGAACCAAATCCAAGTAGGAAAGAGTCTTCCTCATCATGAAGAGTCCCACACCCGGAAGACTTCCAAATCAAGAGGAATTGCCTCAAACAAGGACAAACCCTACAAGGAAGAGGAATCATATTCCTCTCAGGTTTGAGCATCTCATTCTCTGTAATTACTCCTCACTTCCCCTCAAATTATTCATTTTATTCTATTCTTTTAAGCTCTTATTCTCTCATTATCTCTCTACATTCTCTCTCTACCCTCTATAACTTAAGTATTAGAGGGTTTGTGGGTGAAACCCCACATCTCACCTTGCTTCCTTGATTGATTGCTTGATCGCAGGACTCAGAGGTTCCAGAATTAAGTTATCAAGTGGCGCCGTCTATGGGAAACTCTTGAGTCAAAACCATCACAAATTTGCTAAGCTAAGTAACTCTAAACATGGCATTGAGTCCACCGCCAGCTACCAATACTCAGCTCAATCCACTAAGGACAACCTCAAACACTCCCATAACTCCTTTGGCTCCTATTCCTCCCACTAACCTAACGACTCCCATCCTGCCTATTGATCATTTAGCTCTTATTCATCATGTGGGACCATCATCTCAAATACCTTTTTTTGGAAGTACCCAAGGATGGGCAGCCCCAGGCGCGAGCTTTCTATATTACCCCCCTACACCATACTAGTTGACCCATCCCTTCCGTACCTTTTCCAAGCCTTTTGAGAACAGTGATTACAAATATTCCAGACCTCAACACAGTAGCTCAAACATTTAATCTGCCTACCATAGATAAAGAGGCGATGATCCAAAACATCCAAGCCCAGATAGCCCTCATGCAACAGCAACTAAACGCCCTGATTTAAGAAAATAATCCTAGAACTGGTAATCCAGAGAATAACGTAATCATATCACCTGTGGCAACTCAGTGCGCCATTGGAGGAGACAAAGGAGCTCAGAAAGATCCGGAAGGATCAAGCACAAACCGTCCTGCCTTAGATGATTCCTAGATAGTTTAGAAAGTAGAACAAGTAATTTAGAAAGCTTGGACTGGGCCGAGAAAGGAAGATGAATATGTCTTAGAAGGAACAACACCCTTCGTAAGTAGAATTGTTAAAACTGAGATCCTTTTTAAATTCAATCTACCTCAACTGGATCAATTTGATGAAATAGGAGATCTAATCATCCACGTCTCCTCATTTTGAACTAAGAAGATGCTTTAGAATGTAAACAATGAGATCCTATGTTGTGTCTTCCCCAGCATGCTTACTAAGACTACTTAAAGGTGGTTTCTTCAACTTCTTAAGAATTCTATCTCGTCCTTTGAAGAGTTAGTTGAGAAGTTCAGAACTCGGTTCATCACCAATGTTCCACCTGCAAAGAATGTAAATGATCTCAAAATGTGCAAACAAGAAGCTTCGAAGTCACTACGAAGTTACCTTAACAGATTCAACAAGGTCGCCATGCAGATCAAGAATTTGAGTGATGAAGTGGCCATAAAGGCTATGAAGAATGGGACACAATTAGGGAAGCTCAAAGATAAGGTTATGATTAAAGAGCCTACAACTTTCTCTAAAGTCATGTCTATGGCAATAAAACTGATAAAACTCGATGAAGACAGAAGGCTACGGCGGGATGATGACAGACCAGCCTTTAAAAGGGAAGAAAGATCTGAGCCAAGTAGACCTAGAGCCCAACGTCCTTATTACAGAGGTCTAGTAGGAGGCCCAATAGGTGGATTCAGGAAAGAAATTGAAAACTATACGCCCCTGAATGCTCCAAAATCATAAGTCCTTATGTGGATGAGAGCAAATGGGGTAGGAATACCCGCACCTAGAAGATTGAGTCCTAACAAAAGAGCAATGGCATACAGAAGGTTCTATTGCCAATATCACCGAGAATATGGACATGATACTGATAATTGCTGAGAATTACAAAGAGCCATAGAGCAATTAATACAAAATGGCAAACTCAATAAATTTACTAATACAAACAGGAGATACCGAGACTCTGAAGACGAGAATGATGATAAGTCTGAAATAAAGAAGGCTCAGAATGAAGTGGCTAGAGTCATTAATATGATAGTTGGAGGAGAAGCACCTAAAGAGAAAAGGATGAAATGATCTCGGAGAGAAGAAATCCAGTTGCAAAGGCCAACTATCACATTTGGACCAAAAGACGGAGAACATGCCCGACAACCCCATAATGATTCCTTGGTCGTATGTGCATACATTCGGAATTATTTGGTGAAAAGGCTTTTGATAGACGAGAGAGTCAACACACTCTCATGGGGCGCCTATCAAACTATGGGAGGGTCAGTTACTGATCTCAAAATCATTAAAAACCCTATCACCAGCTTCTGCGAAAGAACAACCCAGCCTATGGGAGTAGTAGAACTAGAAATAGAATATGGCAATTGGGAAACAGGAGATTTAAAAGCAGCCCTGTAGACGGCGAGGATTAGTGCACACCCAAGTTTATTGCAACCGTGACACTGTTTGAGCTCAGGGCTCTAGGGAACACACTACTATATCACAAAGACATAGCATGGAGATGAGGAGTCGCCACCCAGGGTAATAATTGGGACAAATCGAAAGTGGTGTTAACTCGATTCTCTAATACAAACTAACACCACAACCAGGAGTTCTGGGTATGGAATACCAACGTCTTTTAGTCTCGTGTTCATTTAGAATTATTTTATGAACTACTATTTTATCCTCTAATTACATGCAATTTCATATAAACCCCAATTAAACATCCATCAATCCCAAAGGCAACCAAATTTAAAAAGCATATAAGAAATGCATTCATACAAAACACATCCAACCCTAAATTAGTTTAATCTACATATTTTTAATGTGAGCTAAGTTTAATTTACAAATAGGCCTAAAGCTAATGAGCTAAATTCCTACTCAATTTTATTTAAATGAGCCTAAGTCTATTTATTTTATTTCTAAAATGGGCCTAACTTTATAAATTCTGAAAGTTTTAATTAGTGGACCTAATTCTACTTATTTTAATTTAAATGAAATGATCTTAAATCTATTTATTTTAAAAGAAATGATTTAATAGGCTGAGCTAAGTCTAAATTTATTTTAAATTACATCAAGTGGGTCTAAAGTCTAAATTAATATAAATGGACCTAAATTGATTTTAAAGTTAATTAAACCTAAATTTAATTTTAAAGACATATTTTATTAATAAGTTAGACCTACACATGGGCTTGGGGCCCAAAACGAATAAAAAATAACAAACAACCCTAAATAATAAAAATAAAGAAAATAACAAATAAAAAACAAACATCTTGTGATTTAACGAATCAAAAATAACAAAAAACC
>CATIWM010120005.1:0-10665 GCA_949671775.1 Mallotus repandus | reverse complement strand
ATATCACCAATTCTTGAATTTTTAATAGGTTATATGTGATTCTAATGGTGTAAATAAAAAAGATATAAAATGATTTTTTTCTTTTCCTTTTTCCTTTTCCTTTCTATATATGCAAATTTAAACTTGAAAATCCCAACTAATTAAGTTATTTTGATTGTTGTTATTTTTAGACATAGAAATTATCACTGTTGCATTTCAAAACTCAATAATGAAAGTACAAACATATATTTTTAATTGTTGAATGAAATATTGAAGGTTATAAAGAGTTTTTAATCTATTTTCAGTTTTTGTATGATGTGTTTCTATATAATTCTATTATTTATTTATTATTTTTATTATATTACACATATCATATTATATAAATGATTTTATAAATTTTTAACTAATTCATTATTTTTATTATATTATGAGCATATTTTTTCATATTTAAAATTTATATTTCACATTTTTTCATTAAAATGATTTAATTCTTATAATTATTTAAATTATAAAAATAATTTTTTTATTTATTTATTTTGTAATTCTAAATTTATTATATTTATTTAATTTCAATACTCTATGAATTGTCATAATTTTTTATATTAAAGGTTGTATCCAAATTTATTATTAATGTCTTATATTTACAAGATATCATGTAACTATTCATATATTTTTTAAAAATAAATAATTTTATTTTTAGAAATTAATTTTTGATTTATAAATTATATTTTATTAATATTATTTAATTAGCACTCACTTCTAAAGGCTTATGTGTGTTGAATTATTAAAATCCACAATATTTTTCTACAAAAATATAAAAATTTCTTATTTTAAAATATACATTTTCTATTTCATCTAAAACACTATAATTCTATTATATCTAAAACACCACTATCCTATTCCATAAAAAAATATGTCTTCCATTTCACTTAAAACATCTATATGTATTTTAATATCTTTTCCTCATTTATTTAACTAAAAAAAATCGACCATTTATAATAAAAATACATGTACTCTTAATAAAAAAAACTACCATGTATATTAAAAATAGATGCACTCTTAATAAAAAATAACCAAATAGAATTATTACAATAAGTTTATAAATGATCACTTTTATAAATTACTAGAAAAATTATTCACGCTTCGCCACTAAATATACATAAAATCAAACTCTAGACAAAAAAAAAATTATAGTTCATGTATCAATTATTAAATTTAAACTTTCTTTTTCAAAATGGAGATTACGCAAATTCTAACAAACATAGTCTGAAATTTAAATTCTAAAATATATTTTAAATAAATTATAAAAGTTTTTCATCATATTTTTAAAAGAATTTCACACACATATATCTATGCAAACACATATCCTCAATTTTTTAAATAAATAATTTAAGAAATTTATTTTTTTCTCTCTCTTACTTTTTTTAGTTATATAAATTTTTAGTCTTTTACATTTTAAAATTTTTTTTGCATCATTTCATTTAAAAAATAATTTATACTTAAATTAAGAATAAAATTTGATTAAATATAAATTCAGGTGCAATGGTTAAAATTTTATACGGCAATTATTAAATTTTAAATTTAAGTTATCTTTTTTTTCCAATATAATAAAAAAAGATTGATTTAAAGACTAAAATATAACTATTTTAATACATACATTTGGAGAATAATTTTTTTTGAGAATTAATTTATATTATTTAACTTTTATAAAAATAAGGATTCAAATGTGGATATAGCAAAGTAATTATGTAACTATCTTTTATCTAGTTATTTTTTTGAAATTAAAAAATAAAAATTATTAGTAATATTACTTTACAATTATGTCTTAATATTTATAATTTTCAAAAATTTTCATAATTATCATCATATGATGAATATATAAATATCACAAATTATAATTAAAAATTAAAAAATTATTCAAAAATTGTATGTTAATTATAATTCAGTAAAAAATTTATATAAATAAAAAACAACTAAAAAAAATTTGTTATAAAAAATTAAAATAATATATAATTATAATTATAAATTAAATAAAGATATTTTCTGTTACGATTAAAAAAAAATTCCTTCGAAATTTGGGACTATAAATGTAAACCACAAATTGTCAATTTCAAATTTGAAAACACCAAAAATTGGACAATATTACATGAATTATTTACATTGACACTAGCTACAACACGTAGGAAAGACACAAAAGAAACTTCGGCAAGTGGATTGAAGTGGGGTTTGCGGCTAAAAGAGTGAATTTTTTTTTTTTTTTAACAGGCTTAAAAGGGTGAATTGGAAATACCAAAAAAACTGATTTTATATATTTGCCCAAAAAAAAAAAACCAACTCAAATGCACAAAGGACAAAGATGGAATAACACCTTTTAAAGAACTGATGCGAAGCAATTGTTATATTATGGACCCCTGTTCATATTGTAATATGGATCAGGTGTCCATCACACGTGTAAAAAAAATGCGCTTTTTTTTATTGATTGAGTGATAAAACAATCGGATATTCTTCTTCTTCTGCTTCTTCTTCTTCCCGCTCAAGCAGTAAACACAGAGTAAAGCCCAAAAACCATACTGCAAAAAAGAAAAAAGCGCTTTCAACAAAGAGCCTAATTTTCTATTAACTTAACTTCTCTAACTTACCCATAATGCAACTTTCTCTATTTTTTATTTTTTTATATATATAATTATATATACGTCAATCTTCATCATATGCATAAGCTCATCTTTACTAATCTTGGACTTGGATCATAGCCATGGCTTTTACTTCCTCACTGCACCTTTTACTAATAATCTTAACTCAGTTAACTTGAAATATGTGAAGCTTGGACATGCTCGTCTCTTCAGCCACAGCTTTTACTTCCTCACTGCACCTCTTCCCATATTAATCTTGGGAAGATTTCAGTTCTAAATGTGACCCTGTTAATGCTCCATAAGTTCATCTTACATATATATAAAAAATGGGTCCATTTCATTTTTTATTTGATGAACCTGAAGTGTATAGTTAATGAATATGTATATTGTGTTCAATGAACTTATAATTTTTTATTGATGAACCTATATAGAATAATGACCTAGAGTATTAAAAGTGATGAATTTATAGTTGATAACGAATGAACCTTCATGATTTAATCAATGAACATATAATATTTGACCAATTAACCTATTAATTTTTACTTAATATTAATATATTAAATTAATAATACACTCTAGCCATAAAAAATTTTAGTTTCTCTCCTTTTTTTTAATACTTCTGCATGTTTACTTTTGCTATCTTTATTCTTTTTGGTATTTACTTATACTATTGATGTCATTAACACAATTTTTTTTTTTTTTGTGAAAAAGAAAATATGTTAATCATTTCATGACAGTGACAAAGCGGGCATTTCAAGTAATTCAAGCCCTCTTGTTAGTTAAGGTATGTGGGTACAATGAAGAATCTTAATTGCAGGATAACCTGAACTGATAACACAACACGAGTAATAGACCCTTACTTAAAAGTTGGTATACAATTCATGCATAATTTTTGCCCATTAACATCATAACACATCTCCAAATGCCATAAAAAAAACCTTCAGTTGAACTCATCAATAGAAATTTTCGATAATCTTGAAAAGAAAATGGTACCAAGCTGCTTCCCATATGGACAGGACCCTCTCACTGTGGAAGAGTCCATTTACCGCTTTTAAACTTATATATATATATATATATAAGATGGGTTCACAATAAAAATATGAACCTCTAACCAATAACAAATGAACTTGTACTTTATAACTAATGAATCTCACTAAAAGCCATGATCTCAACAGCTGAGGAATTTAAGTGAAATAAAAGTGATAGCTTTTTGAATCACAGAGGAAACGAAAGACGGTGCTTCACATTCATATACAACAGATTGATGATTCACATCAGCTAAATATTTCCTCTATTTCAATATTAAGTCATCTCTCACAGCCATTAACTTCGCCTTGTTGGGATTACGGATGATTCGAAGTTTTGCTGCTACTTCTGTTAGTTTCTACAATTTCTTGAACTCTTTACAGAACATAAACCCTCAAAAAAAAAAACCAA
The DNA here is from genome assembly GCA_949671775.1 of Mallotus repandus. Lineage (NCBI taxonomy): Eukaryota > Viridiplantae > Streptophyta > Magnoliopsida > Malpighiales > Euphorbiaceae > Mallotus > Mallotus repandus. Next base: position 6,619 of record CATIWM010120005.1, on the reverse strand, counting down.
AAGCATTAAAAACAAAAGGAGCGTGTTTTTACACGTGTAATGGACCTTGGTCCATATTGTAGTATGGACAGGGGTCCATAATATAATTTGCCGGTACGAAGAGCATACGTGGAAAAGCAACAAAGTGATGTGGTCTTGTTTCAGGGCTAGGGGAATGTGGGAAGGGCGAAAATGTAATTGTTGCTTACATTATCCATGGTGGCAATATTGATAAAATTGGAGGGCAAGAAATACAATGTAGATGAACAGTATAATTTGAGTTCCAGCTGTATATATATTAATAGAATTGATTAATTTATAATTTATTAAAATTATTTAATTATTTAGTTTAAAATCATTTTTAAAAATATATATTTTATTTGTAATTCATGCAAAGCACAGATTGTCAACTATCTATATATATATTAAATTCTAAATCCTAAAATCATTAAACCAAAAATTTAACAAGTGTCTACCTTAATATTTGAGTATTCACTTAAAAAGCTAATGTGTTATACTATTAAAAATCCTAATTTCTTATTAAAAATAAAACATTTTTAAAAGTTATTTAGTATTATTTTTAAACTAAAACACTATTATACATATTTGAATACTACTCAAATTTCAAAATTATGTATATATTACGTATGTTTCTACTTTAAATCAATCAAAAAAAATTTCTAAACCATTAAAAAATTATAGTAATTACTTAATATTATTTTTAAATAAAACACTATTATATATACTTTAATACTAATTTAATAATTTTAAAAATAAATCTTATTATAATTAAAAAAATTGTGGCAATAAAAATTAAAAAAAAATTAGTTTATTTAGTTATTATTTTATTTAAATTATTTATATCATTTGATTTCACAATTTGTGCATTATGCAAAATCACGACTAATTTTTTAATAAAATTTAAACAAACAACGATTAAATTTTTAGGATAAATGGATGATACCGCATCTTTTTTTTTCTTCTAAAAAAAAGCATTATTATTTTCACTCTTCCTTCCTTTCAATATCCCTTATCCTTCCCTTCTAGACTTTTCTTTCCAATCAAACACACCGTAAGGTTTATGTATCTATTTATTTTATTAATTGATTTTGAGGTGGAAGATTCCTCTTATTTGATGTTGAAAATTATTAACCTTTATGAAAGGTAAAGTTCTAGCTACTTTCCTAGTTATATATTAGATGTTGAGCTCTAAAATTATTAAGTCAAAATTTTGACAAATATTCATTTTTATAATTCAATATTCACTCTTATATGTTTATGTGTTAAATTATTACAATATTTTTCTATAAAATTATTTAAAAATCTATTTTTATTAAAATACACATGTTTTATTTGATATAAAACACTCCAATTTTATTACATTTGAAACATTACTCTTCATTTTAAAAAAAATATATATAACTTTTATTTTAATTGAAACATTATTTTTATTCAAATAAAAACACTTTTCTTTTTTTAACCAAAAAATAAAAAAAAAATTTCTCTCCCATTTTCTATATTTATTTATTCAATAATTATTATAACTATACATATTAAAAATAATATGTACTCTTAATAAAAAATAATAAATTTTCTCTTTTATATTTGATTAATTTTTAATTTTTAATTTCTTAAAATTATTTAATTATTTATTTTAAAATATTTATATTATTTGCAATCTACGTAAAATGCGGATTCACGACTATTTAAAATTTAATTTTAATTAATCTAATTTTTATTAAAGATAAAGTAAAAGCTAACTTAATTAGAATAGAAAATGTATTTTAATTAATTTAGTTTAATTTTTACCAATAAATAAATAAATTATCCAATTTTTAAATAATAATAAGTTTAGACTGATTAGTAATTTTATATGTTTCCCTTGGTGCGCATGTGTGTATATATATATATATATTATTGTATAAAGTAATCACTTAGTTTAATAAAAATTATTAAATAAAAATTTGAAAATAATTTCAATATTTTATTTGAACACAGGTACAAACTCAATACTACTAGAAGAGGAAAAGAATACCTACCTTATGTAGGGGTGTGCATCGATCGGATCGGGTCCAGTTGGACCACTTAATCGCTGATCCGGTCGGTTTAACAGAAGAAGAAATTGTGACCAAACTGAGTCGATTTGAGGTAAATAATCGATAGGTCGGGTAACAAAAAAAAATCGGGTATATCTATTTGAAAGTCCGAGTTGGGCCACTTGGATTGGGACTTGATTTAGTGGGCTTTAACTTACAATTAAACTCAAAATAATTGTATAATACTCATATTTTTACTAGTAATGTTGAGATGTACATAAAAGGTTATATACAAAATAATAGGTTTCCACCACCTAAATTTACGGGCTTGGATTTGAGTGTCCACAATTTTTACAAAATTAAGATGGGCTTCCAACCTTGTACATATAAAATAATATAAGAACTATATCAGTCTAGAACTACATTTGCAAAAAGAATCTACAAATTGCCTAAACAATTCAAGTGCGTATTGATGTTGTGGATAACTACTACAAAAAATAAAGCTTCCACCATAATCTATTTCTACCACTTTGTGTTCTGTCTACTTTTTACAGAAATTGTATTTGTGTTATGTCAAATATTATACAGAACTAGCAGCAATAAAAAAGTTGAGAAGTGAGCAAGTTTATCCTTTAAAACACAATGTAAATTAATCAAAATTAATGTTATTCATTAGATAAAAAATGACAATCAAATAATTATGAATTTGAGGCTCAGTCTAAATATTTCAGTCAAAGAAAACCAGATGTCAAATATCTGGCAGCAGGTAGACAAAAGTCTGCTTGTTTGCCACTAAAAAAAATTGAGCAAATTGGGATTCATAAGACTAAGAATTGAAGAGGTGGAAGCACATCATCATCACCTCAAATTCATCACAAATTACAAGTAACAAAAAACAGAAATTAGAAGTAACATGTTACCCGTTTCACAACAAGTAAAAAGAAACTGATTAGAAGTCAGCACCTAAGTATAGCATGCAAAATAGCATAAGTTGATAAGCAAATTAAAATACATAATTAGCAGGCAATTTATATGAGTCTCAGTGAGATTTTGTCATGTCATGTAAAAGAATATGCTACATTTCAGGCAACAAGATAAATATGTCACTAATGAAACTTAAGCAAGTATTCTTTTAAGTCAAACATTATGGTGGAAGCTTCATCATCGTCTCATATTATAACAAAGTGACTTAGTGAAGATAGCAACAACAACTTGATGAACAAATTGGTCACATGTACAATTCACAGTTACATTCTCACACAGGCACAAACAAGTAATTAGTAGACAGATAGACAGAATAGGCAAAGCCTGAGATTTAATTAATCAAGTGACCTAATGAGATTGCAACAACAACCATAAAAAAAGAGTTGGTCACATGTCTCACAGGTTGGTCACAAGCTCAGTGAACTGTTTACACACATAGATAACATATAAACAATTAAGTCAGAGTGGGAATGAGTTAATTTACTGAAGTTGTTAGCAAAAAATGCTAACAAACTAGGATGCAGATGGAATTGTTGAAGTCAATGAAAGGCCACTGCCCAATTGAGATAGATCTGCATATAACACAAGTAAAAAGAAATTAGAAAGTACCAAAACTTTGTTTAAAACTAAAATTAAAACAAAATATATTAAAACAGATGCTTTGTACTAACCTTTTTTAAGATTTTCAATATCATCTATTACCTCTTCAACTGAAATTGGGTTATTTGACAATCTCATCCAATCTTGGGTACAAATGAGGGCTTCCACAATTTTAGGAGTTAAAGAACTCCTAAAATAATCAAGAACACAGTCTCCTGTGCTAAAAGCTGATTCAGATGCAACTTTTAAGATTGGGACTGCTAATACATCTCTAGCCGTGTGAGATAGAATAGGAAATCTTTCATAATTTAGCTTCCACCATCTCAACACATCTAGGTCATCCTCTTCTACTACAGCTTCACTCAAATATATTTCCAATTTAGATTATTTATAACCACCAAGTCTACTTTCCAATTTATGTTTCTTGTTTTTTGCTTTCAAGACATATATAGGCTTGGTGGCAGTAAAAGGGACAGCACTAGAATGAGCAGATTCAATGCTTTTTGAAGTAGACTGGGACTGACCCTCGAATCTGGTAGAAACATTAGAACCATAAATTCTATTATAGTCCTTATAAAGTTCAAACAAAGATGCCTTCATAAGATTAGAAATTCTGCTTCCACTTTCCCTATACATGTGACCCAATGAGAACACAAAATAATCAAGTTTGGATGTTGGATCTAAAATGTTAGCAAAGAAAATAAAAAAAAATTCATTTTTTCAATATTACCCCACTATTTATCAAACTTTGCTTTCATATTGATGCCCATATTGATCATGCTATCATCAGATGATTTCATCCATTCAGATAGGACACAATATAAATCAAACACTTCATTGAAAAAAGTATTAAAAGTGACATACTTAGAACCAGAGATTCTAAGTGTCATATCATAAAACTACTTCAAGCATTCTACCATTGTATTAACATAATGCCAATAAAAAATATTTGGGACTTCATTAGCTGAATCTGCTCTAAAGGCCGACTCAATTTCATCACATTTGTCAAAGACTTTTTCATATAAATAGGTAGTCTTTAGCATCACATAGGTACTATTCCACCTAGTGAGCACATCTAGACATAAAGAAGCCTTTGAATCAACCCCAACCAAATCTATTAGCTCTTAAAACTTCCTTAATCTAACAGGACTATTTCTAATATACGTAACTACCTCCCTAACTTTTTTTCACAGAAACTGACATTTCTTTTAACCCATCATCTACAATCAGGTTCAAAATATGTGCAAAGCACCTAACATGCAGGTACTTAGATCTAACAACAGTTGTTCCCCAAGAAAGCAATTTTTTTCTAAAATAGTTTATTATTGTATCATTAGAAGAGGCATTATCCACAGTTATAGAAAATAAATTCTTTAAACCCCAATCAAGCAAGTAGTTTTCCAATGCCTTAGCAATAAACTCACCCCTATGGGAAGTTACAGGAACAAAAGAGATAATTTTTTTATGAAGCCTCCACTCATCATCTATAAAATATGTAGTTGTGCACATATAATTAAGCCTCTGAATAGAGGTCCAAGAGTCAATTGTCAAACTAACTATTTGACAGTGGTCTTTGAAAAAACTTTCAATTTCAATCTCTCATCCAAGTAGGTACTATAAATGTCCATATTGACTGTCCACCGAGAAGGTAGTTTGAATCTAGGGCAGCAAGAAAACATGAATTTTTGAAAACCCTCCCCTTCTACCAACTTGAAAGCTAGCTCATCAATTATAACCATTTTAACAATTTTGTCTCTAATGAGGTCTTGGTCAAATTTCCAAGTCCCAAAAACCCCCCATAGATTCATATTCAGATTCACATGCTTCCACAACATTAGGTGTTAAAGTGAGCAAAGTTTGCCTGGTATCTTTACTATGTGGCATTTTAGTGCAAGTAAGAATATGGTTTCTCAAAAAAGATGTTCCATGCTTTTTAGAATGTGCATTAAAAGATTGAGCACAGTAAATACATTTACCTTTTTTAGTAATCCCTTTACTGTCCTTAACCCTCTCAAAATGCTCCCAAGCTTTACTTCTAGAATCGATCTCCTTTTTTTTTTCAATAGCAGCTGAACTGTTTGCTTGATCTTTTTATTGTGCTTCCACCTCTTTTTTTTGAGGCACAACATTGGTATCCTCAAGTTCCATCCACACAGTTAACAATAAGGTAGCAATAATTAAAAAATGATAAGATACAAGTATCACAATTCAAATAGTCAATATAAACAAGTAACTGAACAAGAATTGAGCAAGTGACCTTTAATTTGTATGGCTCTACAGTGTGCAGGAACTAAAGTCAAGCAATAATGCTTCCACCAATTTTTTTTTAAAACCATAAGTGATAGAAGAGTCTTGTAGCAACTTGTGCTTCCACCAATTGAGCTCAGTTGATTTTTATCAATTGAAATTGTTCAATAACAGATACAAAATCAAATGACAGACTCAAATTTTAACTAACAAAATCAATTAATAGGGTCACATATGAACACAAATGAAAATCACACTCACTTAAAGAATTAGAGACTCAATAGTGTGTTTTTTTATCAACAAAATCAATTGACAGAGTCAAATATTAACTAACCCATACACTTGACAAAGTCACATATGAAAAAAATTGCAAATCAGACTTAGTTAAATACTCTGAGACTCATCAGTGTGATTAACAGTCACATAATCAAATTATTTCCATATTAAACGAAAAATCAAGGCTCATGCAAGTGTACTATGAAAAAATTTAAATTAAAATAAGGTAGCAATGTTCATAAATTACACAATAATATGTAATAAACATACAAAAATGATAGATCTGAAGAACAATAGCCAATATAAATTGTAATCGCCTATAAAACTTATTAAATATACAAAAATTAACCTGCATGTTTTCAAAACACCATAAAAAACACAGATCTATAGTTTCTAAAAACTTTGCAATCAAAACAAAAAAAATACAAAAAAAAAAATTGTTCTCAACCATTTGCATGTTTAAAAATCAAACCATTAAACACAAAGATAGAAAAATC
>CATIWM010119973.1:0-23655 GCA_949671775.1 Mallotus repandus | reverse complement strand
TAATTTACATTTAAAATATCTTTTGCGTTGTTTAAACAAACAAATACAATTAGTATTACAATAGTCAATTTGCAATCTCTGTGGGATCGATATTTAATTACTACTTGTACGAATCCGTATACTTGCGGACAACCATCAATTATTTGACTACATTCTGTCGCTGATGTGCTTTTTTCATCGCTAATCCGTTGCTATTTTGCGACGGAAAATTCCGTCGCTGAATTCCGTCGCTAAATCGACAGATTCTTGTAGTGTTTACAAACCCAATAAAATATTTTAAAATTATAATCATTAATTATATTGGAGATTCTAAAATTTAATTAAATTAAATTTTATTAATAAGGTAAATAGCTAAAATTATTAGCAATTATAAATATTTAACAAAATTTATACCAATAAAGCCTATTTGTACTTATCGTGATAGTATCATTTATACCAATTACATATTTAAATGATAAACTATATCCATTTTGAAATTGATGTGATGCAATCACTTGGAATGCTAATTTGAGCACATATGAATTTGAAATTAAATTTTCATAACTAATGATAACTTGATTTTTGGAATTTTCGAGTTCTGCGGTAAAACAATCAATAAATATGTAAGATGAGGTGTGGGGTTTCCCTCACAAACCCTCCTATGCTTAAGTCAGAGAGAGTGGAGAGGGAATTTAGGGAAATAAAAAGAGAGCAATAAGCTAAATGAATAAAATGAATAGTTAATGGAGAAGTGAAGAATATTTATAAAGAGTGTAATGCTCAAACCAGAGAGGAATATGATTCTTCTTTCGCGTAGGATTTGTTCCTACTTAAGAGGTTTCCTTTTTGTTCCGAGAGTCTACCTGATAAGGGACTTCTTTTTCTATTTGGATTGGGTATCCTTGTTCTGCAAGTAAACTTTTATTTAGGAAGATAAAATATTAATTAAATAGGAATATACCTGAGGGGTATCAAGAGTCCCCCTCGCAAGTCTGGTCAGATATTTATGTTCAAGATTTCTGAAGTTTAGTATATGCGATGATGATAACCCGAAGTAAAGAGTTCTGATGGAGAGACAATAATGATCTTGTGTTGATGCCGAAAGGTGAGCTGAGGGGGCCAGCCTCAGTCACTGAAGGTCAAAATGCTCAGTACCAAGTCTTTGAATTCTGGATATCTGAGTAGATTGGTGAAAGGATGCTAGTTGGACTTACAGATGCTCGACATTAGAAAATGTTCTGAGGGATTAACCCACTAGTGTTAGTGTAACACACAAAATGAGACTAGCCAGTGCTGGATTTTTAAAACCTCAATACTGAAAAACGACATGAGGGTGCGAGTTTCCATATATACTTGACTGTATGAGATGCTTGGTGCAATATAGCGACCCGAGGATGCGGATTTCCATATATACTCGACTTTGTGGGATGCTCAGTGCAATATGGCTACCCGATATCTGGGATAGCTGGCAGCGAGATGCGAGATTTATAAGTTTCATGCCTTTTGATATGCTTTTTAAATTTTGAATTTGTGTAAATGCTGTGTCTATTCATTTGTCAAAAGAGGAGACGTTTCATGTCGACATGCTGCTAAAGAATCGCATAAGTTGAAATGGTAGCGATTTTGATAATCGTGTTAATAATGAGTTATATTGCAGTGTCGTGTTGACTATTATACTCATGGGAAGTGTGTTTTAATTGTCCCAGCTGTGAGGGAAATTGTTGTCTTTCTAGAATCTTCTTCATCTTTATAAATGCATATATGTCTCCGGAAAAGAAATACTTTCATTTCCTTTCATTGTTGTGTTCTTCCTTTGCTATTGTTCATAAGAGCTTGGTATTTTTGCCCTCACTGTTGGTGTGAGAGTTTGCACTTCTGCCTTTGCTGCCTCTGCTTCTGGCTTCTTCCTTAGTTTCCAGGTGAATACTCTACCATTCCTTAAATTTGCTTGTTCTATAGTTCTACTATCAATGCCATGGCTCCATGAGAACAAGTTAAATCAGACTTGTTTTAGTCAAAAGTGGATGAAGGGATGTTAAAGTGGTATAGGAGGCATTTTGGCATCCCTCGTGAGTTTGTATTATGCACTGTTGATAGGGATTTTAAGGCACACACTCCTATGTATGAGTTATCAAAGATAATTGTGTATTTCGACCAAATGGAGGGTGGGTTAAGGTTTCCCCTATACCCCTTTGTGAGAGCCTTCTTGAACCATTACCTCATTGCTCCTGGCCAACTTCACCCCAACAACTACTAGATCTTGACTGGTATATCAAACTGATGCACAGTCTAGGCAGATCTCTGGATTTAACCCACTTCCAGTATATGTATAGTTTGGATAAGAAGACGAGATAACTGCCTTTCTCCCTGTCGATAATCCCCAAACATAATATCTTCACTAAACTTCTTGATTTACTTAAAGCTTAGAGACATAAGTTTTTCATGGTCGAACATCCAATAGACTTCATTGATGTCTGGCTCCAATGGGCGGAGGATTACTTGAAAATGAAGTGGCCTTCAAGAATCATGGACGATGAGGCCATCTTAGTAAAGAAACTACATGAGTAGAGTGTGATGGAGGGCATATATACCGAGAATTTCTCTCTGTGGTATGTCCAGAGATTATACCCGAACATTCTCAGAATAAACAATGATAGTAAGTCTCAAGCTTTATGAAGGTATTTTTCTGACCTTGCTTTCTTTTTTATCTCTAGATGGCTGACTTTTTCAAATTTTTAGACGGGATGCTCCTTTCAGATGATGAGCAATTCGAGTCATTGGGGCAAGAGTTGGAGGTCATGGATTTGACCTAGGAAGAGGGTGACCCTGAGGTTCAATTTAATATGATTTCAACATCTGCGAAAGATCCAGAAACTCCTCTAGGTCAAGTGGTGGCTGCCAAAACTGTTAAAGTTTTGAGAAAACATTCTTAGGAACCATATCTAGATGACGAGGAGCTGATAGAGGGGAGCGGGTTTTTCATCAAACGTCCTCGGATCCCTGGATGTCCGGACATGAGAAAATTTATCCTTCAAAGGATGAATCCTCTGAGCATTCAAAATTTTTAAGTATGAGATCAATATGTTGAATCCTTGCACCTTCCAAAGGATATACTGCGGTGGATGGACCTGGACAAAGACAAGCTTCCCAATGCTCTGATTTTCCAGACACTGAAAGTACTATTTTGAACTTTTTACTTATATTTAACTTTAATTTTTTAAAGCCTTAACGTTTTCCTTTTTAGCTGGCATAAGGGTTGTTATTGTGGAAGGACTACCAATACTTATTGAAGAGTGAAAACAACTTAAAGGAAGAAAAACTTTGTTCTATTGAGCTGGAATATGAGAAGAAGCTTAAAGTGGTGAGGCATGCTCTGGAGATTACAGAGGCAGAGTAGGCCAAGGGGAAGTCTAAAGTTAAGTCTTTCCAAAAAAAGATCCAAGAGCTTGAGCATATCCAAGACCAGCTAACCAAAAAAATTGAAGAGCGGGATGCAAATCTAGAGGCTTTGAAGAAAGAGTTAGCTTAAGAGAAGGATGCCTAGAAGGAAGACTTCAAGTCTTACTAGGGAATGGTAAGCGAGTTTCTCAAGACCTACAAGTCTGAATCCCAGAGGGTACTGCTTGCTCAACATGGTGATTTGGACTTCTTTGAGCTAGAGAAGTTAACACTTAATGATCTGGCAAAGCTAGGTTCTGAGGCAGAGGTTACAAAGAAGTCTGCTCCTAAGCGGTGGAATGACCTAAAGGCTTTTGGAAAGAAGGTTACTACTACTAAGGGAGCTACCTTTAAGTAAACAAAGAAGGTCCCTACTACTAAAAGAAGCCACCTTCGAGCAAACAAAGAAGGTCCCTACTGCTAAGGATGCCATTGTCGAGCAACTAACTTATCCTTAGGCTACTTGAGAGAAGTCATCTGCTGAGATTGCTACTAAAATAGCCCAACTAACTGAAAATCAATCTTCTAAAAACCTAAATCCAGTGTTTGTTGATGTTGATTTACCCCCTGAGTTCGAGGCTAATGTAAATTTTGAATAGTTTTCTTTTCTCTTTTTTTTAGATGGTTGTATAAACTTTAAGAACTAATAGAAACAATACTTTTATTGCCTCAAAACATATTTCTTTTATTTAAGTAAAATTTTCTTATTGATAATACTTTCTCAGACTATCAGAATTCCAATACCTAGGCAACTCTTTTCCCTGTAAATCTCGTATCTTGTATGCACCTTTAGTAGTTTTCTCTATAACCTGATAAGGGCCTTCCCAGTTAGGTCTGAGCTTGCCTGTTCCAGAGTTTCCTCTACTAATGTTTTCTCTTCTCAACACTAGGTCTCTGACTTTGAACCATTTTGGCCGAACATGTTTATTGTGATATCCAGTAACTATTAATTTCTGAGCTTCTGAGATAATCGATGCTCATTCTTTTCTTTCCTTAAGTAAGTTTAGGCATATATGAGCATTAAGGTTGTTAATCTCGAGATCGAATTCTCCTGTTACTCTGTAGCTTAATGATCTTATCTCTACAAGGATTACTGCGTCCATCCCATAAGTTAGTCGAAGAGGTGTTTCTCCAGTTGAACTCCTAAGTGTTGTTCTAGATGCCCAAATAACATTATTGAGCTCTTCTACTAAGTTCTCTTTTTTTCATCCAGCCTCTTCTTTAACCCTTGCATAATGATTTTATTGGTGACTTCTATCTGCCCATTCGTCTGAGGATGAGCTACTGAGGTGAACCTAAGCTTGATGCCCAGATCTGAAAAAAATGTTTTAAACTTGTCATTATCAAACTGCTTTCCGTTATATATGATTAGAATGTGTGGTATTCCAAATCTGTAGATAACTTCCTTCCAAAAGAAGTATTGTATCTGAGCCCCTGTAATGGTTAGAACAGCCTCGACCTTTACCCACTTGGTGAAATGGTTGATGGCTACGATTAGGAACTTATTCTAAGATGTTGAGACTGGGAAGGGTCCTAAGATGTCCATTCCCCAAATTGCGAAGGGCTATGGGCTTCTAATGGGATGTTAGGTGTTAGATGGCTTGTGATTTAACCGAGCAAATTATTGACATTTGGGACACTTTTGGACAAGTTGCAATGCATCTTTAAACATAGTCAACCAGTAATATCCTTGCAACAATGCCTTTTTGACCAACGAGCTTTGTGCTTCGTGAGCCTCACATATTCCTTCGTGGATTTCTCTGAGTATATAGTTGCTTTCCTTTGGAGATACACTCTTTGACCATGGGTGAGACAAAGATCTTCTGTAGAGTTCTCCATTATATATGGAGTAATATGTAGCTTTGAGCTTTAGCTTTCGAGCTTTAAGTTTGTCCTGAGGTAAAGTGCCATGATCCATGTATTCAATGATTGGCTTCATCTACTCCACCACTTCCTGGGTGTTCGTAACTTCCATCTCCTTAATGCTTGGCTTAGCTAGTTCCTCAGTTAGCTCAAGCTTTTTGAAGACTTGGCTAGCTTCTGACGCTGATTTTGTTAACAAATCTACTTCAGTGTTTTCACTTTTAGGAATCTGCAGTATTTCCCATTGTCTCCCTTCTTGTTTAAGCTTTTTTAGGAGCTGTCTTACTTTCTATACATACTTGACCATGCTTGGCTTTTTAACTTGGTACGTCCCTTTGACTTGGTTCACTACTAACTGAGAGTCAGAGTATACTTTCAGATGCTCAGCCCTGACCTCTATGGCTAACTTAAGTCCTGTTATCAATGATTAGTTCTCGACTACATTATTTATGGCATTGTACTTTTATCTGGACTGCATATTTGATTCTGACCTTACTGGGCCCAATAAGAATAATCCCAGCCCCAGATCCTTTTGCTCCAGATGCTCCGTCAATGTATAGATTCCACTTTGGATAAGATACATGAATTGCTTCTTCTACTATCATCTCTTGAATGAAGTCTACCAGTACTTGAGCTTTTATCTGGTGGCGAGGTTTGTAACTAATATTGAACTCGCCCAGCTGAACAAACCATTGGAGTAGTCTTCCTAAAGTTTCAAGCCTCTGAAGGATTTTTTACAAGGGAAAGTTGGTTCTGACCATGATTAAGTGAGCTTGGACGTACTGTCTGAGCTTCTTAGATGTATGGACGACCATCATATCGAGTTTATCCAATTTAGGATACCAAATTTTTGAGCCTTTAAGGATCTTGCTGACATAGTAAATTGGGCTTTGTTGGCTTTCTTCTTATTGAACCAATACTGCGGCGATGGACTCGTGCCTAATTAAGAGATACAAGTATAAAACCTCATCTGGGATTAGCCTGCTGAGCAATGGAGGTGATGACAGAAAGTTCTCAATTTCTTCAAATGCTACCTGACACTCATCGTTCCATTGGAATTTCTTGGAGTTTTTTAGAGCTCGAAATAGAGGTAAGCACTTCTTAACTAAGCATAAGAAGAACCTTCCTAGAGCTATAATTTTGCCATTAAGCTTTTGGATCTCATTCAGTGTCTTAGGAGCTTTCATGTTCAGAATGGCTTCCATCTTCTCTAGGTTTGCCTCTATTCCTCTGTGTGAAATCATGAAACCTAAGAACTTCCTAGCTTTCACTCCAAAGACACAGTTATCTGGATTGAGCTTGATCCAGTATTGATCGAGAATATCAAGAATTTGTTCAAGATCCTTGGCAAATTATTTTGCTTGTTGGCTCTTGACGATAATGTCATCCACATACACTTTCACATTCTTCCTAATCTAATATTGGAGGACGTGATTCATCAGCCTTTGATACATTGCTCCGACATTCTTTAACCCAAAAGGCATGAATTTGTAACAGTAAAGTCCCTCGTGTGTAATGAAGGATGTTTTCTCTTGGACTTCCTATTTCATTGGAATCTGGTGGTACCCTTGAGCAGTATAAATAAAATTGTACAAACTATGGTAGGTTGCTGAATCTACCAACTAATCAATTGTCAGTAAGGGATAACTGTCTTTAGGCTATGCCCTATCCAAGTCTATGTAGTTGACACACATTCTGTATTTTCCATTAGCTTTCTTGACCAATCCTACATTAGCTACCCACTTCGGATGTGTGACTTCTCTAATAAATCTAACATCTAACAGCTTTTTAGTTTCCTCAGCAATTACATTCTGCCTCTCATAGGTGAACTTCCTTTTTTTTAAAACCACAAGTTTGGCTCTTGGGTCATTGTTCAGGCTGTGAGATGCAATCCGAGGATCTACTCCCACAAACTCGAATTCGTTTAAGGAAAAGCTGCTTGAATGCTTGCTCAAAACTTCATTAATTTTCTTACTGATATTCTTATCAAGTTCACCTCCAATTCTGACAGTCTTTCCCCCAGCTATCTGTAGAGTCTGGACTTGGTCAACTGGTTCTGGATTGGCTCCCTACTTCTCTGTCTCTAAAGCTTCCAAAGGGAACACTCATATTGGTGGCTTTACTACAATTTAATAGCACTGTTTAGCCATAGGCTAACCTCCATGTATAGTTATTACTCGGTCTTCTAAAGAAATTTTCATAGTTAGCCGCCTGATGCTTGTGGAAGCATCAATCTCATATAGAATTGGCCTTCCGATGATCTCGTTGTAGGTACATGGAAGATCCACCCCATTGAACAAATATTTGACTACTTTTATTTCTTTGGTTTCCCGATTTCCAAATTCCACTTCTAGTTCTACCAATCCTATCGGTTGGGTTGTTCCTCCATAAAAGCAGTAATGGGATTTTTAATTATTTTCAAATCAGTGATTGAACATCCCATGGCTTTGTAGGCATTCCATAAAAGTGCATTGACAGCGCTACCATCATCCACAAGAAGTCTTTTCACTAGATAATTTCAGATGTATACGCTTATAACTAGGGTGTCATTATGGGAATGTTGAACATGCTCCCTATCATTAGATCCAAATGTGATGTTCGGCCTTCATCTAGATACTCAGTATTTTTCCCTCCATGGCCTTTTCAATTTCTTCTCAAGTGGTGTTTCACCTCAAACAATCATGTTGATATCTCTAACTACTTAATTATGAGCTTTCTTTGTGCCAGGGGAATCTTTAACTTGGTCACTCGGATCCTGATTTCTTATAAATCTCCCCAACTTCCTATTTTTAATTAATTATTCAATCGACCATGCGAGGTCTCGGCATGCATCTGTTTCATGCCTAAAGCCTCAATGATATTGAGAGTACTTTCCTCTGTCCGGTGCTCCTCTTCTTTGGGGAGTTAGCTCCTTGGCTAGAGTTATGCCCACTTCATTTTCTCTTATCCACTTGAGAATTTTTAACCTAGTAGCATTTAGGGGTGTAAATCCTCCAGTTTCTCTTCTGAATCCTTCTGTTGGGTTTTTGAAATTATTTTAGGGAGCTCCAGTCTTCTTAGATTAATTCTTTCATTCTTCTTGAAAGGTGGCTTTTCATCATCCCTCTACAGTCTTATGTCATTATCCATCTTGATTAGCTTTGTGGCCATAGACATGACTTCCGAGAAGGCACGTAGTTCTTTTATCAAGATCCTGTCTTAGAGTTTTCCTAAGCGAGTTTCATTCTTCAATGCTTCTATAGACACTTCATCACTTAAATTCTCGATTTACATAGTTACCTTATTGAACTTGTCCAGGTAACTTCTCAACGATTCATTGATTTCTTACCTACATGTTCGGAGATTATTTATACTTTTGGCAAGAGGAACGTTGGTAATAAATCGAGTCTTGAACTTCTTGACTAACTCCTAAAAAGATGAAATAGAGTTCTTTGGAAGCTGATGAAACCACCTCTAAGCAATTTTTGTGAGTGTGCTAGGAAAGACTCGGCATAAAATCTCATCATTAACATTTTGGAGCATCATTTTTGTTTTGAATAATGACATATGATTTACTGGATCTCTGGTGCCATCATATTGCTATAGCTGGGGCAGTTTGAACTTAGATGGAATCTCTATTCTATTAATCATGCTAACGAAAGGTGTTGCTCCTTCGAGAACACATTCATTTTCTTTTCTTGGCCCAGTTCGAGCTTTCTGGATCACTTGTTCGACCTTCTAGGCTATCTAGGAATCATCTAAGGTAGGATGACTTATGCTTGACTCCCCTTCTAGCTCTTTTTGAGCTTCTTTTTCCCTTCTAGGGGCACTCTGAGTTGCCATCAACGGTATGATCACATTATTCTCTGAATTAGCAGTTTCAGGGTTATTTTCCTAGATTAGGGCATTCAGTTGTTGTTGCATGAGGATCATTTGGGCATTGATATTTTGGATCATTGCCTCTTTATTTGTAGGAGGCATATTGAGGGTATGGGTTATTGTGTTTAGATCTGGTGTGTTTGTGATGGGGGTTCCTGAAAGACTTAGGAAAGGCACGGAAGCAATAGGTCTACTAGTATGATGCAGAGGAGCATAGTAGGGAAAGCGTATGCCTGGGGTTGCCCAGCCCTGGGTGACTCTAGATGATGGGTGTGTATTAAAAGGGATTTGGGACGATGGTCCCGCATGATGAATGAGGGCTAATGGATCAATGGGTAAGATAGGAGCCGATAGGTTAATAGGAGGAATAGGGGCTGATGGGTTGGTGAGAGCATCTGAGGTTGATCCTGGGGGATTGATCTGAGTCCATGGTTGGTGGGCTGGATGTCATGGTGTGAACTTTACTTTAGCTCGGTAGATAATAATGGCTTTTAACTCAGGAGGTTTCCCACAGACAGAGCCACTTGATAACTTTATTTCTAGAACCTCCGAGTCCTGCGGTTAAGCAACCAATAAAGACGTAAGGTGAAGTGTGGGGTTTCCCCATAAATCCTTCGATGCTTAAGTCAGAGAGAGTGGAGAGAGAATTTAGGAAGATGAAAAGAGAGCAACAAGCCAAAGGAATAAATTGAATAGTTAAGGGAGAAGTGAGGAGTATTTATAGAGAATGTAATGCTCAAACCTGAGAGGAATTGGTTTCTCTTCCATGTAGGACTTGTTCCTACTTAGGAGATTTCTTTCATGTTCCGAGAGTTTTCTTGATAAGGGACTCCTTTTTCTATTTGGATTGGGTATCTTTGTTCTGAAAGTAAATATTTATTTAGAAAAATAAAATATTGATTAAATAAAAATATATCTGAGGGATATCAACTAATATTATTATTTTTTGAATAATGTACTTCAACCAAATTCACTAAATCAACTTTATTTTGTTTTAACAACTATATCATAATCTAACTTACACGACAAGTGCTGGTGTTTGATCTAGTAGCCAAGGAGCTTCTAAAAGCATACGGAAAATTCAAATTTGAATTCTTTGGATTGTGCCGTGTAAAAAGAAAAATTATAAGACAAGTTTCCTTTATTGTTTTTATAAAAAAAAAATGTTTTATTTGAAAGAAATTGAAGGAGAAGACATTGATATCAAATCTTTCTTCCAAATATAACAAATGGGAAATTTGAATTAAAATGATAAGGAAGCAACATCATATCGATACCAAATTTGTGGCAAATAAGTTTTATGAGTTTAAAAAATTCAATTTATCATCATATAATTTGAACAGTCATCAATTGAATAATTCATTTGAACAGTCATCAATTGAATAATTTTAAAAAATAACTATAATTGTATAATTTTTTTAAAAATAATTATAGGTATAAATATTATAATTGCTTAATTATTAATTATAGTTTAAAATAATATTTATTCTATTATGAATAATAAAAAATTAAATACGTACAATCAACATAAATTAAGTTTTTTATCATTATTTTTTTTAAATAAGGGTAATATAATCTATATAAAAATATGTACACATCAGTTATCAACTCATGAGAAAAATTTCAAAATAAAACTAATCAAATGGTTAACTGAACGTCTACACCATTTACCACTTAAGCTACTTATGGGTGGACAATTCATAATTATTTTAATTGAATAAAAAAAATTATCAGTTGTTGATTTTGAAACTATACCAAATACCTAAATTTTAACTAACTGTCGAAAAATCTTTATCAATTACCTCAATCAACTAAACCAAACATTCCCTAAATTATAATTTTAATTATATTAAAGATACTAATTAAATTAAAATAAAAACATAAAAAGCTAAAAAATTATTAGAAAATTATAAATTTTTAAATTCTTATACCAATAGTCTATTTTTACTTAGGATAAATTGCACAAATGATGTTTGAACTTTTTAATTTTTGCTATTTTGGTGGTTCAACTTTTTTTTTTTTTTGCAGTCGAGTGTTTGAACTCATTAATTTTGTATCATTTCAGTGTTTTCGGACAATGAGCAGTGGCCTGAGTGCCTTATCAACTCATGTGGGACCCATTATTTATCAAGTGGCATGCCACATCATAATCCATGTGTACATATCATGTTATTTACCTAAAATACACTTCCTTCATCTCTTAGATTAGGGATTTGAATTGTTGAGAAAAAAAAAGACAAGAAAAGAAGAATAAATTGATGAGAGAGAGGAGGAAGAAGAAGAATAAGAAACTAAGAGTAGCAATTGAAAACTTTTATTTTCAATACAAGATCTTGAACCAATTAATTTCCAAAATCAACCACTTATCTAGATGCTTTCTTCTTCGTCCTTTTTGTCTTCTATTTCTTTTAGAATTTCAGGCCAACCTTCTTCTTCAAAAACAGCTCAAGGGTGTTTCTTTAAATTTAATCTTGTTTTTGTTCAATTAATTTGTATTATTGTGGTTTTTTATTTTTTTTTTCTGGGTTTTAGATCTGGGTCTTGATCGTGGGTTCTCTTTGGTGGGTGCAAATTTTGTAAAAATTCTCTTTGGTGGGTGCAAATCTTTGTAAAATTCAATCGATGGATTATATACTTAGTTGATTGATAGAAATAATCTCTTTGAGTAGAGTGTTACCATTATTGTACCACCTGATATGCTTCAGTATATTTTTTTTGTTATTTTTTTAGGTTTAAAATTATTTCTTTTGTTGATTTGTTATTTGATTTGATTTGAGAGGTTGTTTGTTATTGATAATAATCTTATTTATTTGATTTATTTTATTGGATTGGATTGAGTAAAAGGGTTGAACTATTAGATGTTTTGATTTATGGAATTCAATCACTTGAGTTGGAATCTTCAAATTCAGGTTAGCTGAAGAGTGGATGGAATTATGATTCTTTTCCTTTTAAGTATTGAATTTCTGGGCTTTCTATGTTAGTTGTTTAATTTTCTAGGTGAGATAATAACTATTTTGGTGTCTGAACTTTTCAAAATTTTACAATTGAGTGTCCCAACTTTTATTTGTTACAATTAAGAGTGTGAACTTATTATTAAATAACAATTCAATGTTTTTTTGTAGGTAATCAACCAGTCTTTAGTTTCACCTTACTGAGGTGTTAATATGACATTCGTCCATGTCAGCGATAGAGTGGGGTCCACAAATTACCACATGATTTATTACCTGTAAAAATATTGAATTATTATTTATTAACAAGTTCACACACTTAATTGTAACAATTAAAAGTTGGGACACCAAAATAGTCATTATCCGTTTTCTAGGTTTACTCAAATTCTCTTCTCTACTAATCTCATAAATTCTCCCAATCACCATATCTAAAACTTGGTTTTTTTTTTGCTCCATCTCTATCTCTCTATTGTTTTTTCATTTCAAGAATCCATAAAAATAAAGTAAAAGAATGGAAAAAAAAAAACGTTCACTCATTCATGATCTCTTTCAAGAACCAATAAAAAAAGTCAATTTTTTTCTTTTCCTTGCTTTTTATATGATCATCAATGTTGGAAATATCCCATATGCAGGATGCCCAGTTCTCTATTCACTTCATTTATGGGTTCTTTTTCTTTTTTGTAAAATTACCATAAAGATTTATTTTTTAAATAAGGCTAAGATTTCAACAGGTTCTTGAAGAAAGAATCAAGACCAATAATAGAACCATAAGAGAAGTGACTGCTTTTGTGTGTGGCATGTTTGTTACTAATGGTGAGGGTCAAGGAATTTGATCAGTGATATTTTTTATCCTCTGAAGGGTGGGGTTTAGAAAGGGTATTTTAGATATTTCACGTGACATTGAAAGAGTAATAGTTGACATGGTGCTATAAGTGGCAAAAAGTGGGACCCACGCAAGCTGACCGTACACTCAAGTAGCCTTTCATCGGTCAGAACCACTCAGATGATACAAAATTAATGAGTTTTAAACACTCAATTGCAAAAAAAAAAAAAAGTTTGACCACCAAAATAGCAAAAATTGAAAAGTTTAAACACCATTTATGCAATTTATCCTTTTACTTATCATAGTACTATATTTTATTTTTATACAAACAAGCCAATTTTTACTTATTATGGTACTATATTTTATACCTAAGTGTATTATATCAACGACAATAGTTAAAATCAAGCAAAAGTATCTGGTTTGAAGCAACCAACAATCCCTCCTACAGTAACATAAATAGGAAAAATGCTTGCTCCAACAGACAACACATTTTCCTCCATCTGGTTTTGCTTCATTCACAGGTAAATACCCAGAATCTTCATTAACTGATCTTACTACCAATGCTAGCTTTCTAAATTTTGGCTGTGAAGAAGCGGTAAATTCTGCTTATTAGGACTAAAAGGAGGGAATTTGATGGAAGTTGAGAGCAGTCCACTTCTTAAGCTGTTTAGATGATGGATGGATCCAAGAAAAAAAAGATAGCAATTTTATTTATCCCAAACATAAAAGACCAATTGCAAAAATAAGTCAAATGCACATCTCTTCAACAATGCAACAACCGCATTTATACGTATATATTTTTGTTTAAGTAGTCCCGACCTTTAATTAAAACATAGCCAATAAAACCTAAAAGCATAAAGCAAACAACAGATCCTTAAAAAAATACCAAAAGGAATAATAAGATTTACCTTTTAAGAAATGAGAAATCAGATCTTCAAAGAGCAATAGCAGCAGCACTCTCCACTGATAGCGATAATAACACCGTTCACTGATAGTGAGAAATCAGATCCTCTCATGATGCTGCTCCTTCCAATTCCTCTCCGGCTACTTCCTCAAAATCTTTCTTCTTAAGTTTTCGAGTTCGAATTTTCTTCTCTAAAGAAAAATCAATCTTATCTACATGCATTAATTGATAGTATCTTGTCCATATACATAACTTCAAGCTTAAACTACAAACAAAAACAATTATAACAACATGAATCCCATGTCATTCATAGCACATTTTCTCTCTTGCATGTTACTCAATTTTAAATGATCAATTACCTGGTTGCAAAAATCTATTTGTTTACTGGACGCAGAATAAGACTTTTCAACTTTCTTTTATGTTGGCTCAAAGGTAGTGACGTGGTGGTGGCAGCGGTAGTGCCAAGTGGAGGTGGAGGCAGTGGCGAAGATGGTAGTAACATATGAGATTAGAAGACAAAGTTATTCTGGTTGTATCTTCATTTGGATTGTTAACTCTCTAGTTCAAGAAGAATCTGAGCACCACTAGTTGAACCAGGATCAACAATTTGTACCATTGTCATCTTCATTTGAATTATTTGCTGCAGGTTTAAAAAGAAAAAATTATGGTACATATTATATTACCTGCAAGGACTCATAATTGTTGCTGGCATTGTCATTCTATGGCCGAGGGGCTTCTAGGGTTTATCTATATTTTCAACCATGCCATCTTTGAATCCATAATCCTCATCGTCTCTATACATATCATCTTGAGGCCAAAAGGCATTACCATAGTTGTAAGTACCTTTTGTTTTGAACAACCAACGATTGTGATCAAAATCTCCAGTTTGGTTTCTCTTCGTCATTGTCATGTTGTTGTGATCGCCTTTATTTGAAGCTGGCAATGGCAGTGCTCCACTAGAAGAATCAAGAACCTTATCATCGTAATCTCCAACTTTGTCGGGCTCCTTGCAGCCTGGACATAAGCTGGTTTCCTTTTTGGGCATCATGATTGATGATGGTGCAGATGGTGGTGTGTTGAGTGGTGTCGATGGTGATGGTATTAAGGTAGCGGTGGTGTTTTATGTTAGGTGATGGTGGCGGTGAGTAGTGCTTTTTTTTTTTTTAGAAAATTATTGCTTTTTTTAATTAAGGTGAAAGTAAGAGGAAATAGATTTGTGGGTCGTCCCACTTGCAATTTCAGTAAGTTGCTTTTAGGCCCCACTTGCCATATAGCTGGGTGTTAACGAAGAGGTTAAAAGAAGCGGATTTCATTACATTGTGGTACTTATATGGTCTAATTTTATAATGTTAAGGGTGTATTTGAACTTCTAAAAACATTATTTAATATTAGAACTATATACTTACTAATTATATTTAATAATTTAAATTATATTTATTTAATATAAGATTAATGTATTTATGAGTTAATTTACAAATTATAATTAAAAATATAACTATTTTATTAGTGCTAAATAATTTATATCTAATTTTATACAAAATGGTGTATTCTAATTTCAATGATTACTTTGATTTTTACATAGTAAAATATATTTTGTTAATAATCATTATTGGATGATAAAATGCAATCTCATCTAATGGTGGATAAATTATAGTAAAATAAAAGTAATTATAAATTAAAATAACCATCTAATTTCTCATACAAAAATTATAAAATGTTGATATTAATTTATAATTTCTATTATACTTAACAATTTGAAGTTTATTTATGTTAAATTAGTATTTTACAGTTTTCATCTGTGTAGTTTTTTTATTCCATGTATTAATAATTTTGTTTGTTGTTGCTTTGATATAATTTTTTTTTTTGAGAAATGATATGATTTAAACTATGAAGATGCATATAAGTGCAAATGGTTTAAGTGTTTTATTATTATTA
Organism: Mallotus repandus; assembly: GCA_949671775.1. Lineage (NCBI taxonomy): Eukaryota > Viridiplantae > Streptophyta > Magnoliopsida > Malpighiales > Euphorbiaceae > Mallotus > Mallotus repandus. The sequence goes on along the minus strand of CATIWM010119973.1, from coordinate 7,907 downwards.
TACGTTTATATATATTTTTATGACATTTCAGTACCTTATAATTTAATGTTAACACAATTTAAGTTATAAAATTTATAACTCCTCATCATACTCACTCTTCTTTGATAATAAAAAATTAATTATTTTTAATTTAATCGATTTCCTATGCCTTGAACTTTAACTTAATAGTAGCTTCGTTGTTTATGATAGAATCATTCAGTCAAGTAAAAATATGAACGAACATTTTTATATTTTTCTTCTTCTTTCTTATCACATAAAAACCGCAATATACGATGACTAAAAAATTAGAAGTATTGTAAATCATAACTCGTAATAAAAAACGAAAATTATAAAATAGCGAAATATTGTAAAAAAAAAGTATATACCTAATATAATATACTTTTATTACAATACACATATATGTATTTATATAAATAGTTATATTCACCTAATATTAAATTGAATATTTTTTTTAACATTAATAGAATACTTTTCAATTATATATATATATATAAACAGAAAAAATTCAAGCATGTGAATAAATTTTTTTTTTAAACTCATAATAGTAAATAAATTATTAAATAGATCCTTTGACGTTGTTGTTGTTATTGTTATTATTATTATTATTATTATTATTATTATTTAAATAAAAGTTTAAAAATAATAAATATTTATTTATATAATAATTTGATATTAACTTAATATAATTATGATTCATTGAAATTTTGGTAAATTTTTTATTTAAATAAGTATATGATACTTCTTTAAAATTGTTTATAATTACTATTTTCTTAACTCTAGAACTAATTTTATATAAAAAATATTATGGCCATAATTAATTATAGATAATAAAAAATTATTAATTATTTTTAATAAAAATTAAAAATAATAAAATTTATGTTTTCTTTGTATAGCAATTTAATATTACAATCTCAATAAACTTATAATTAATTGCAACTTTAATAATTTTTTTTTATTTAAACAATAATACTTTATGTTTTCAATATCTTTAATATTAATAATTCTATTCATAAAAAATAGTTTAATGTAATTTTTAACTTCAACTAATAAATAAATGATAAATATTAATTAATTTAATTTTAACTCTTTTTATTAAAATTTATAAAAATATCTAAAAATCATAATTATACTGTTTTCTTACAAAAATTCTATTATTAAACAAATTATATACTCTATTTTTAAAATATGATTACAAATACAAAATAAATATAAAAGTTTAATTAATTTAATTTTAAGTGTTTACTTAATAAACTGTAATTTGATAATTTTTTTTCAAAAAATAATAAGAGTATAATTTTATTTTTATGTCAATATAATTTTTCAATCTTGATAGTGTTATATTATCTTATTGTGATTTAATAAAATTTCTATTTGAACAATGATACAACACTCTTTCAATATTTTTATCTAAATAGTAATATGATTTTACAAACTTGATAGAGTTATAATATAATAATTTATTATATTCTTTAGGAATTTTATATTTAAACATAACAATTTTTCAATATTTTGACGTTAATATTTTCATAATTAATTATTTAATAAATGTTTTAATTTTAATTTTAATTATTTACTTATTAAATTTAATTTAGTAAGAGTTATAAAATTATGTTATCTTATTTGATTAATATTAGATAAAATATAAATAGGCCTAATTAAAATATAAAAATATATACTTTTAATAAAATTATTACTAAAAATTTAATTAATTTAATTTTTATTAGAAATAAAATAGAAGTAAGCCTAACTAAAATAGGAAACATATTTTCAATTAAATTAGAATTATATTTTAATTAATTTAATTTTTATTGGAGATAAAATAGAAGTTAACCCAATTAGAATAAGAAATATACTTTCAAATAAATTAGAATTACTTTTTAATTAATTTAATTTATTTTTTATTAATAAAATGACTAAATTATCTAATTTTTATATTATAATGAGTAAAGATTTTTTTGTAATTTTTTCTTTCAACCCCCCTCTTTTTACATTTATATATATTATAGATATATGTAACTCTAGCAATACAAAACAACAAATATTGCCCAAATTATTCATGAGTAACTAGTCCATAGCACATAAATGGAAATTAATATGGAAATGGATACATTGAAATGGCAATTTTTTAAAATATGGGACACAAAAATATGTGAAAAATGTGCATATATTGAAATTATATGAGTATATATAAATATAGTAAAAAATAGGAATGAGTTTTATATATTAATGTTCAAAACATTATTCATTAAAAATAAATATTATCATCTGATAAAAAACCGTTAAATGACTTGCTTTAGGAACTCTTGAATCAATTTGTTATTCTCACCCTAAAAAACTATAAAATAAGTTGTAGATGATCAAATTGAAACACTAAGGAAAGTATGTCGTTAGAATTCCAATTTTGTAGATGCCATAAAGGTTGATCACTCTTTTGATAAGTCAAGATATTGTATTATAACAAGAACACATGAAAGTAAAACAAAGCTTGTTGAAAATACCTTAATTTTATTAATCATATGCTTAAAATTTGTTTTACATAATGAAAACCCTTATATAGGCATATAAACATTCTAATCCTTGAAGAAAAATGTGTTTGTTACTTAATCCTAATGATTAAAGAATAAATTGAAAATAAAAAGTGAAGAAACTTATGGGTTACTCCTGCTACAAATTCCCAAAATCAAATCTAAAACTTATATCACCAGTCTAAAAAGGAGTCATAGTATGGAAACTGTAAGCAATCAAAAATTTCTTTTTGAAGAATGGGACATGGCAATTTTACCGAAAGGGCATCCGTTCTATTTACGGGACAAGGACAATGTTTAGTCTTGGGAGGACGCGAGATGTTTTGTGTTTGTGGAGTCACCACCCGATTTCTTAGAAAAATATAAGGGACGACATCGAGTCACTCAACGAGTATCGTCCCTAGTAGAGATTCTAGGCTCAGAAGATCTCATATACTTTTTGCCTATTTCTCATTTACAATACTCAATACATGGTTACCGGATCGCCCTAATTTTGTAATGATAGTTTAGATACGCATACATGCACAACAAATAATAATGGAAAGTAAAGAAAATTAATTACAATTATTTACATTACTTTCCTAGTAAATAGATTTGAAAGAAAAAAAGTGCAAAAATGTAAATCTAATTCTAGATCTAGAATACTCCTACAAAATAAAGGTTAGCACAGATATGTGCATTGCATCCACTCATCCACACAGGTAGCAAATAAGCAGGAAATACTCATTCAATTGAAAGAGAAAATAGAGGCATTTAGTCATGTGCACTTGCAGGAATTATGATAAAATTGCATGAAAATTATTGCTAATGATGATAAAATAATTCTAAATAATAGAAAAATGATAAAAAATGTTGAATTAATATATTATAGTCGTGGTTGCATCACTGGACAGAGGAATGAAAGCTTGGTTGTCTCAATTCGCAAGCATACAGAATCTTCCAAGTAGTAAAAATATCAATCCCACAAGGAGTTAAGAATTGACTATTGATCTGCTCTTAGTATTTGTTTATTTATGTGGTTGAATTGATTTATTACTAAAAATAAAAGATAAATTTAAACTACTAAATCTAATTACTCCTCTTAGATTCAACAAGTAAATGAATGTCAGGGTTTTTATCTCTAGCTTGATATTTTTAAGAATCATGTCAACTTCCTTTTGAAATATGAATTCCATTCCATTTTCTAAGCATCTTTTGAATTATAAAAGTCTCTCTTAAGCACTCCCACTATTTATTAATTATGAAATTATCCAATTATTTAGCTCTCACTAACTCGAGCAATTAGTGTCTCTCAACTAATTCAATATAATTAATAGATCATTATTGTGTTCCTAATAGAGTTAATCTCTTAATCTAACCCTATTATTTAAATCAATTCAGAGGGTGATCAGTCCTATGAAAGCATTAGGCTCAATAAGAATCAAGGAATAAGAATTGATTGATTAGAAGTTTAACCATTTAAAGTTCATGTTGAGTTGGGTCTAAAAACCCTGACTAACAAATTTAGCTACTCACAGAGATTAAAGAGGGAAGAAAGAAAGAAATAAGAATTTCAAACATATTCATCATAATATAGTAAATAAAAGAACAAGGATAACAATTGAAAGAAAAAAAACCCTTCTATTCTCCTTAATTTGAATGATGTTTACAATTTTAAAACTTCAATCTTCTACTCTTAATGCAATCCTTAAGTAGATGGAAGAACATAATAAAAAACTAAGAATTGTTATTTTTCTAAAAAAAAAAGAAATCTAAGCTAAAGTATAAACAAAATTGTCAATTATAGCCAACCTCTCCCTTAAAGGCAAAATATCTTTATTTATAATACTGCCCAAAAAACCCTAAAATAAAATTCCTAAAACGATTCAATTTCGATGCACGGCTGTGTACTAGAATGTGTAGGGTTGTGTATCCTTGACTCTTCTAAAGGTAATGCACTCAAGCACAGCCGTGTATGTCTAGGTGCATAGCCATGTCTGGTTTGACTTCGACAGGGTTAGAATTCTTCAAATTAGGTGTGTGTTTGGTCACATAGTCGTACATGGGTGCTTCTTTATAAAGTATCTATGTTAGGGCTCAAGCACAGTTGTGTGCTATAAAAGCACACAACCGTGTAGCTTCCTCATCTTAGAAAAATGATATTTTTATTCACTTTCATAGAGATTTTAAGCTCTACTATTCAAGTTCTCACTTTGGCTCCTTATGCATTGACTCCACATTGAGCGCACCTAACTATCAAACAATTAAAAACATAAAAATTAAAAAAAAATAACCAAAAAAATAATAAAATTACTACTACTCCTAAAAATTTATATTCTAAAGATTTTAAACTAAAATGCATCAATATTCAATACTAACCTAGACTCTAGACACCTAAAATATAATAAATAAGCATACAAAATAAAGTATTTTTCACGCTTATCCAACTCCCCCAAACTTGAACTTTTGTTTGTCCTAAATCGAAACATGAAATCAGCCTATTAATATGAAATATTGAATTCATTGCCTAGCTTTAACTTGACTAGCTACGTTAATCTCCATTTAATATAAAGCATTAAAACTAAAAATTAGAATAATAACTTGAGGTCAAGGATATATTATTTATCGTGTGAAGAGCAAACTTCTCAATTGAATTCATGAAAATAAAGAATTGACATCAAAGAAAGAGGAAAGTAAATAGAAATTAATTTAAGACTTAGTCAATCCAAAATTCGCATGTATAAAGCACTTTGTGGCAATTCTACTTAATTATTCCAATTTCAGTATTCCCGACCTTTTCCCTACACTACTCAATGTGGATACCCTTAAAAAGAGTGTTAGTGATATGCACTAGGCCAATCATGTAATGGCCATACTTTGACTTTGTCATATTTCCATTTAATAAAAGGCATTTTCTTTATCACTGGCTAATTCTAATATTATCCTTGAATGGTTAATTCTACCTGAGGTCATCAAGTATATGATTCGATAGTAAAACACTTAGGCGAAACTTGAATTCTATTCTAAATTACCCCTAGTCAATCATTGTTGTGGGATCAACAATGAACAAAGACTAGTATAAAGTTGACTGATGATTATATTTTATTGATCATGTATATGAGATATTAAGTCAAACTTATAGGTACATATTTAGAGAAATGATGTACTGAATCAACCTACTATGAGAATACTACATGGATAATTGTCATAAGTGATTCTCATAACAATAGTATTATTTCAGTCCTCTAACTTGAAATAATAATGGTTTTTTGTATAACAAGTTCCGTATTTTGACACAATTTTTACATGATCTTTAACCGGATAGTAAAATAGGTTGTGATTGGATAAAGAATCAGTTATGTGATAAATGTGAGGGATTGGGATGGAATTTCTCCCTTATTGCTGCATGGTTATGCTGCAATGAGCTGATAAAGAGTTATCAATATCAGATAAATAGTTATCAGTATCAATCAACTTGGGATCGAGAAATAATATGATTGAACAATATAAGGATAACATGAACAATGTCTTATGTTCTATTACGTGACAAAAAGGACTATGATACATGAAGTGGATTAGGTTATGTCGAATTATCAGCCTTCACACAACTTGGATAATCATAATGTCTTGCTAAAGGCCACTTATGATTTGTGGGCTAAAATGGGAATTTTAGGTCTACCAACATTGCATGAACTTATAGGGTCGCACACTTAAAACATGCCTAAAGCAGACTTGGGTTAATACACCCAATGAAATTATATATATATATATATTATTTGTTTATTTATTTAAGGTAAGTGTTATCTTAAATAAATTTGAAATAATTCTATTCTTGGAATTATAATCAAAATAGAAATAGAAGGTTAAACATACCAAAATTATTTTGGTAAGTGAAACTCTAGAAGAGATGCCTATATATACATCTCATTCTTTAGGATTTTCATAAGCTCTTATTCCCCACCTCCTTCTATATATATATATATATATATATATATATATATATGATCCTGAATTTCTTCCCTATAGTGTGTTTCTAGGGTTTCATTCATTTGAATGGGTCTGGCTTTAGTAGGAATCTGTTTTTCATCAAAATCATTTTCATAGGGCAGATCAACAATGGGTTGTTTTCTGTCCCAAAAAGCGTTTGGAAGATCAGAACAAACTTCATTTTCAATTTGTTTTTGAAAATAAAAAATTTTTGATTTTATCCAATCTGTATGAAGTTGGTTTTGGATTTTTTGAACTTTGACATTTTGGATTAAATGCAAAAGATGTGTTTGTTTAACTTTAATCAAAGCATTTACTTCAAAATTATAGATGGAATGGGCTTTAATCAAATTTAAAGTCCTAAGTTTAGGTTTTTCAATAAAACTGAAAACCAATTTTTGATTGTTTGCTTTAAAAGTTACGCCATCATCTTTGACTTTGTAAGGGGTTATCAAATTGATAAATGGAGTCCCCAAAATTACCATTTGACGTAAATCTTTTGTAAGAATAAACAAATTTTTTAGTGCAATGTTTCTTGTAACCACTGAGGCTTCCACTTTGCCTGCTATGGTCAATTCAGAATCATTAGCAGCTGAGAGTTTTTCTTTAGTTTTCTTATGAAAATGTTTGGGAACCAAATTACTTCTGATACAGTTTAAATCTGCACCTGTGTCAAATAATGCAATTGTTTCTATTTCAAAATCATTTGAAAAAATGATTTTTGTTTGAATCAAATATTTTCGAGAAGTAATTTCTCTTAAAACATTGATATAGTTTGCAGAAATCTCTTGAAGATTATGGACTTTAGAAAGATCAACAGGATCATCTGAGTCAGAACAAGAACTTTCAGGTTTTTGTTTGGAGATAAGGGATTGAATAATTTCATAATCCTTTTGTTGTTTGAGTTTGAGTTCTTTTAAATCAGACTTAATGGTTTTGATTTATTTCTGAAGATCTTGTAAAGAAATAACAGAAGAGTTTGACCTTTTACCTTTATCAAGAATAGTTGTCAGATTGTAACTATTTTTGGTGGTAGAAGGTAAAATGTTTTGGGAAGGTGAAGAAGTTTCAGGTTTATTTTCCAAAGACTTCAAAAGTTTATCGAGGAAATCTTTCTGGAGTTTAGGATCACTAATATGCTTAATGGTTTCAAGGATAGTTTCTTGATCCTTAGTAAGCACATTAATATACTTTTCAGAATCAGAGGAGTCCGATTCAGAATCTGATGAGGTAGCAATTTCATCAATCTGAAGAGGACTTACTTCATTTTCTGAAGACATGTTTGGAGAGCTAAGTTCAGAGGAATCAATCATGATGGATTGAATTTTTAAAAGGATTTCTTCCTCTAATCCCAACTCATTTAGTTGAGAATTAACTCGACAAAAACGTGCAGTATGGCCTTTCTGACCACACTTA
>CATIWM010119935.1:0-18149 GCA_949671775.1 Mallotus repandus | reverse complement strand
GACAGAGGAGTACGAAGCATTGTTAGCAGTGTAAATTGCAGTGGAAATAGGATGAGAAGGCTGAGAATAGTTCAAAAGACACTGAACAAAGTTTTCATCATTAGCTGAAGAATGGTTTGTTGAAGTTGCCCTCCATGAAATGGAAAGCAAAAGAATTGGAAGCAATAATGAAACAAGTAATGATCTTGAAGACGCCATTTTTGTTTTGTGTGATATATTGTTCTGTGATCTTGCAAGATGGAGCACTGGAGATTTATATAGAGATGGGGTATACTAGGATTATGATTGAAAAATATTATTGAAACTGGTTAAAAGAGGTTAAGAGGGTCATGCAAGTCACCAGAAATATTCGAAGTAAAAGAGGTTAAGAGGGTCATGCAAGTCACCAGAAATATTCGAAGTAAAAGAAGTTAAGAGGGTCATGCAAGTCACCAGAAATATTCACCAGAAGGGTTATACTTCACAATTTGCCTTTGGCATTTTAATTTTAATATGTAATTGATGATTAGCTATCCAGAACTAATAATTTCTGCATTGTCATGCATACGTACGAACACCATTTACATGTGCCAACTATTTAGTTAGATATTGTCTTTGAATTCATTTTCAAGAGTCTAATCTTTTAGTTTTGCAAAAGGTTTTGAAACTTGTAATTAAGGAGTTTCAAATTTAGAGCCTTCTTGAAGAAAATAACAATTGCGAATTAATAATTATTAATAATAAGATAAATAAATTATTTTGAGAATTTCATAAATTTATGGAAATGGAATTGGCACACCAAAGAGCCATCGGACCTCTGAAAATCTTTTTTTTTTTTTTTTACTAATACGGTTTTTACTAGGAAGTCTTTTTTAAGCAAAAGAAAAAGAAAAACAATAAAGGAAATGTACTAACCCGAAAGGATGCATCAGCTATAAGAGATCTAGTGAAACATAATAATAATAATAATAATAATATATTGTAAAAAACGTGATCATTAGAGATACAATACAAACTTAAGTAATTATTAAATAATTATGTATTAAATATCTCGAATATCAAATTTTAAAAATAATTAGGATGCAAATCTTGTATAAAAATGAACTTAACCATTGTTGTTAGTGGGTAGATGCAGAAGCAAATATAGATACAGATGTGCTGCTGGCCGCCCCATGAGGGTTGTCAACAAATGTGATGTAGAGTTACTTCTCGAAGCACAAAGATTTTGGGTGTTTTTGACAATTTTTTTTTCTCAAAAGTCAAATATCTAATCTTGCTAATTTATTTGACATTTTTTTAAAAATTTAGAATGTGATATGACTTTAGCATCGATAGAGTACACAACAGGGGGCAGCCCTTCACTTTTAAATCCACGACGATCGAAATTGAACTCTATACTTTAAAATACCTTTAAAAAGAAATTATTATTTTAATATTTTCTCACTGACTTATTTAAAAAATTTTATATAAGAATATTCTTTTTAAGTTGTCATACATATAACTATATGACAATCATTTCATCATAGTTTATATACATATAATGTGTATAATATATTACTGAATAGAGTGGTATTTTTCTCATCTAACAATAGTTTTTTTTTTTTTTTACTTAACATATCGTGTTATATATTTTCATTGTCAATACTATATATTTTAAGTTCCAGCTGTTTTAACCCTCACATTTTCATAATTTATATAATATTCATACTTTGGTGGGCTATGTTAGAAATTTAAAAACCAAATTTGAATAATTCTATCTTTTTTTGTTTGATATCTAGAGTTTATTGGATTTTAAATAATCTAATTAGATCCTAACAAGATTACAAAGACGATATACAAGTACCCAACAACTAATTTAACACAAATAACTTTAATTAGGAAAGAATAAATCTATCTTCAGTGATGATTTTGCAATCAATGACTTGTTAACCATTGTAAATTTATGCAAATTTTTTATTAGCTCTTGAGGGATAATAATTTTTTTATTTATCAATATTATAAGCATTTATGAAGATGAATTTGTATATACTTAGTCATCTGTGAATTGATTATCCAATAATATGTCCAACAATGACTGATAACTAACAAATAGATTTTTTATTGTCTTACAGCATTTGCCGCTCAAATTTTTGGAATTTTGACTAAAAAATTAATATTATTATGCAATTATACACATATCTCTTTCATATCATGTTTATATATATATGTATATACATATATATTTGGAAGCCTAAAAGGGTAACCATACTCTCTAGATCTCCACAAAAATAGTCCTGTGGTTACCCCCTCAGTCTTCCAAATTATACACAAAAAATGATATATATGTCATTGATATTAAACCAATAATTAATAAACATGATTTGAACGAGATATGTGTATCATTGTAATAATATTAACTTGGTAGACTAAAAATGATGATGATGACTTTTTAAAAGCATTTAGAATAATTAACAGATGGTGGTTGAGAAAGCTAATTTGCTCTCTTACATGTCCATCCAGCTTAAATTAAAGAATAATTAGAACTTTTGTATTTATAGAATATCAGAGGCATAAGATTAAAAAAAAAAACTTAAAGTGAATATCTGGTTGACCTTAGTGTAGTTAATCAAGAAAATAGTTATTGGATGCACCCATCAAACAATCAGGTTTAGAATATAAAAATTAAATAAACATATACAATTAACTTCAATTAATAGCAAAAGTTACATATTTACCAGCAAAAAAGCCTAAAAATTAAAAAAAAAAATGAAAACTTAAAAATAAAAAAGCAAAAGCTCCAAATTAAAAAAATTTATAGAGCCAAAATGATAATAAATGGATCATTTAATAAAATTTCCTCAATAAATTTTACTTGTATGTGATTCTGAATACTCTTGGCCTAACAGCCATGGGACAGAAATTTCTCTCCCCTGTACTTGGTAAAAAAAAAAACATTTACTCGTACTTGTCTTATCATCCATTGCATAGTACTTTTAGTACAAAAAATCTTTTGTCCAACATTGTTTCCAATTTGCAAGGACCCACAGATATATTTTCTTTAAACCTACCAACAGATGATTTGTAGTTTGAAAAACTTTTGCTTCTCAATAGATGTTTTTTTTTCTCTTTTTCAGCGTGTAGTGGAAGGCAAAAACACTTTCTTAACCATGTGCGATTTTTTACTATTCAAGGTTTTAGCAATAGATCGTTTGATACAAATATGGATATATATATGGGTTGATTCTTATTATTATTATTATTATTATTATTATTATTATTATTATTTTTGGTCAAATAATGCATTATCATTAACAAACAACAACATTACAAGTATTAACATCTTGTTCAAAAAGCCTAGCAAGATTACAAGGCACTCTATTTTTTAAGAAATTGACAATCTATTTTTTAAAATTTATGGGTTGATTATTATATCAGACTTTATATTTTAAGAAAACAAATTGACACTCTACTCCAACATTAATTTAATTATTTTTAAATATATGATTATTTTTTAACTGTTTTTTTCTGATTTTCAATAACATGATTTTTTTTTTCAATTTTACATTTTTTCTTTTTCTTCTTCTTCTTTTGATTTTATTTGTAAATTTTTTAAAGTCATACTCCATTATGATCTTTGGTGAAGGAAGACAAGCACACTTTATTCAGCTATATTCAATTATCATTTGATGTTTCTTTTTTTTTTTTTTTAAATTTGTATTTTTGATACTATATGTGTTGATAAATTTTTGTTAATTCATCGGTTCTCTTTATTTTGATGAGTGATTTTTGAATTTGAATTTATATTTCTTTTTATTTTTTTCTAATTTTGATTTTGAATTTGTGTTTCTCGTGCTATAAGTATTGATACCATTGTATCAATTCATGGGTTCCCATTAATTTGAAGAGTGTGATTTTTTTATTGTTTTGATTATTTTAGTTGTTTCAGTTGTTTTTATAATTATTTTTATTTGGTGGTTTTCATTGTTTTGGTGGTTATTTTATTTGGTTGTTTCAATTATTATAGTTTTTGTAGTTATTTTTATTTATTTTTAATTATTTTATTTGATTATTTTAGTTGTTTAAAACAATCACTATATTTTTAAAATAATGATTATCAAATACTATATTTTTAAAAGAAAAGGATGAACTATATTTTTGATTATTTATGAAAAAATTCCAAAAAAAAGCCCCCTACATCAGTTGTTCAAGGAAGGCAATTTAAACATACTAGTTTTTGTTTTATTCTACGCAATATTCAATTTATTTTAAAAAAAATTAAAAATAGAACTATAATATCATAAATTACATGCCTAATGAAATTATAAAGAACTAGTGATTTCATTTGTCCTCAATTTTACTCCTACGAAGTCGAATCTTTCAACTTTTATCAATTTATTATGTCAATTTTTAAATTTTTTCAATTATATATAATATTCTAATAAGTATCCAAATGTAATTTAAAAGTTATTATATAATCCTTTCCAGTAATTTATTCACTTAAAACGTTTTTTTATTTTCACAAGAAACAATAAGATATAAAAAGAACAGATCAGTTCATAAATTTAGGCATCAAATTTATTGGCAAAAGGTTAAAAAAAACTCTCAAAGTATGACGGGTTGAGCACTTAACACCATAATGTTTAACTCGGCATTTTGAGACCAATGAGATTTCAAAATTGGCCCATCTGTCCCAATCTCAAACGAACTCTTAAACAGACGTTGAAGTCTATTATATTGTGCCACTGAAATTTTTTTTTTCCATGAAGCTCTCCCAAAAAGTTGTCATCAAAACTCAAGAACCCTAATATCAACTAATTGAAGAATGCAATCATCATCATATTCAGGGGGATCATCGACAAATAGAAGAAGGAGAGGGAGAATGGGTTATGGCAAGGTACACTTTAATCACTCATCACCTTCAACAGCTCCCCTTTGCTATTGCAATGAGAATGCAGTGTTGTTTACTGCATGGAAGGAGATGAATCCAAGAAAACCGTAGAAGAAAAATTCATTTTGTTCAAGATGGGACGGGACCAACAAACTTACAATTTCAAGCTCCATCTGATTTAACTTGGAGAGGCAACCCAGCCATCACCACAAGGCAGCTTCAAGAACAAAGGCAACAAATTCAAAACATATCGAATCAAACGATCAACTCTAGCTCACAAGATGGAAGCAATCAACAATCAGCTGCAAAGAAGTCTGGCCAAGTTGAATCAAGCAGCTCCTAATTTGCTGCTTTTTGAACATATTCAATGTTCTCACGTTAAGGGATGTAGTAATTAAACATGTTAGGATCTTTTTGGTGATCTTTGTGGTCATATCTTATGTCTTACAAATAAGCAGAGACTTGTTCTATTATTTTTGGAAGCCACGAAGTTCCATAAGAACTTAAGATCCACTGTGACACTTTGACTCTTATAGAAAGGATCTGAAATGACTTGTGCAATTTGCAAGCAAGTCAGCTATTTTGTCACTCACACCGACTCCTTATTCACCACCTAAACTGCTACCGGATCTCCATAGCCTATCACCTCACCGTTGCTAATCGCCTCTACCACCGTCATTCTCCAACTGGTCTTGCTGAGCAGCAAGACGTTGCTGCTCATTCGCGCAAGCCAGTGGCTTGCTGCTACTGTCCAATCGTAAGCAGCAATGCTGCTTTCCCTAGCACCAACACCGGCCGGATGAGGCTGTTGCTTCATCACCAATCTTCATCGCCACTACACCAGTGGCTTCAACTTTCCGGCGCGAACAGGTAGTGTCATCATGAGGAGATCCTGACGTCGACACAACCCCATCTCCAGCCAACTTCTCCTACACCAAAAATCACAGTGAACCAATCTATCTATTTCAACTACTCCGGCCAGCATTCCTTCACTAAAAAGATCATCTTCAACTCCTCAAGCAAATCCGTTAAGGTCTATTTTAGAAGAAGAGGTATTTTTCTTCTTTTTCTTCAATCTTGAGTTTGTGTTATTGAGGATTAATCTTGAAATTATTTTGTGATCTTGTTGTGATTCTATTATTTTGAGCTCCAAATTTTGTATCTTAAACTTGAGAAAAATGCATTTGGCTTTAACATACTTGTGAATTTGATGATTGAATTTTATTTTAGTCAAAAAAATTGATTGTTGCTAATTGGCTTTGCACAAAAACCTTGACTAACGCTTGATGCATTTTATTCCTAACTGAAGATTCACGTATTAATTTGAATGCATTTCAGTTGATTTCCTTATTTTTTGATCAAGCATCTTACTTGCACTAATAAAATGTGGTTTTTTTTTGAAAATGTAATTTTTTCTTGTGCATTTGTCTGGTCAAATTCTTGGTTAACCAAAATTAATTGTTGGTTTTCCATTGGTCAAGTTTTTTTGTTTCAAGAAAATTTAAATTGGCATTTAGCCAATTTGCTCTTTAGCCTTAAAACTTGGTCCATTTAATTTATCGGCTTTTCTTTGCTTTTGAGTTTTGCCAATTTTTGGTTGAGCTTTGTACACTAGCATGGGGGGAAAATGTGCTTGATGTTAATGTTTGAGCCAGAAAAAATTAAATTTGCAAATTTTAAACGGCTTTTACTCACAATTAATTTGGCATTTTGTTTGGTGGTCTTGGCACTTTATGCACTTGCTCCCTCTTAGCCAAAGTTTCAATTTAATTTTAGCTTATTTTGGCTTTTTAAACCATGATCTAATGACTTGGCACTTGTCTATTTTGTGACCTTACAAATCAAGCATGTTCTTGTTTTGTCAAAACAAGAATTCACTCATGATTATCTAGATGCTCTATTTTGACCATTTTGTTAGTGAACTCGAAGTAAATGGCCATGTCTTGTTATATCTTAGCCGAAATTTTCAATTTTTCCTTGGATAATCCGGCTAATTTTATTGATGTTGTAAAATTTAGAAACCTCAACTTGATGGCCTTGGAAGAGAGATACATGTTCCCATGGTTTTTAATAAAATCCATACCACATTCAGAGATCTTGAAGATTCTTGTATTATTGAATGCTTTTATTTTAGTTCAAAACTTGGCATAATTGTTTATTTTTCAAGGCATTAAGGCCTCTGTCATTCATTTAGGCACTTTAAAATGCACCTTCACCAGGCCTATTGTTTGCACTTCCTTTTTAAATTTTCAAATTTGCATTCATAGAATTTAGCCAAAATAAAATTGAGTTTCTTTTCGCCTAAACTTTTAGATTAACCACAAAGTTCTATCATGAGTTTTTCATGACCCAACTTTTAAGCAAAAATTCAAATTGTTTTAGCCACTCAAGCCAAAATCACCTAGTTAGACACATCCTACACCTTTATTTGGAGAACATAGCCTTATTTTCTCTGATGAAATGAACCAAAGCACATTAATTTCACTTTCTGAAACATTTTTCCATATTTTATTTAGCAAAATTTTTACCAAAATCTCTACCCTTATTTTATTTATTTAACTATTTATTTCAGCTTTGTCAAGCCAAATAAATTTTTCTTTAGATGGTCACCCTTGTCCATCTTTAACTTTGCAGTAATGAGTTAATTCCCTTGGGGAAAATATGCTTTGCTTATTTTCCTTTGTGAATCCTGCATGTTTCAAAATTTATGGCCTAGTGAAACTTAGTACAACATTCCACTCTAACATAAGTTGTTAAGCAAAACATTTTAAAATAGCATGTGGCTTATGAAAACCACAAACATCGTATGCCTCAAACCACACTATTTCTGTTCATGCTTGCCTGTATACCACCACAAGGCAAATTTATTTATTTTATCAGTAAATTACCAAAACATTGTCTACTCTCATGATAACAAATTATATTTCTAAGGCAACTATTATTTTTTGGCCAAATTAATTATTTATTTGGCCCATTTATTTTATTGTTTTCTTGCCTAGGGATCTGGGAATTGTACAATTTGTCAGCATTTGCCTCTTACAAACTCATCTTCATTGTTGTGCACCTTGAAAATTTTAATTTACCTTGACTTTTGATATTCTCTGGTTTTCTATTTATAGGGAAGATGAATCTATTATCCTCTGGTCATTTGCTTTGAAATTGCCTGTTTGTTTTCTATTAATCAGATTCTGTAACTTTTTGCATCACTAATCACAACACACATATACACCACAACCATGCATTACTCATAAAAATAAAATGTCCAATTTTCAGCTGTTATGCTACTGAGATTTCATCAACATATCACAGAACTTACTCACACACTAAAGAAAATAACAATAAATAGAAACACACCAAAACTTGTAGAATTCAAACTCTATTTATTTAAAACAATGGCTATCAAGCCAATTTTTTAAATACCAAAAAAGTAAAATATAGCCACTAAGTGGCAAATTTTTGGCTAGAGGCTAGTAACTTATGAAAATGCCCTAGAGGGGGGGGGGGGGGGGGGGGGGGGGGGGTTGAATAGGGCTATCGAACAAAAATTAAAACTTAAAAACAAATAAAAAAAATGAAAGAATGTTGAGAAGGAAGAATGATGAGCACAAGAATTTAAGGAGTTTAGATTCTCAACAATCCAACGTCTCCACCTAACTTATCCCCAAGTTAGGATTTTGAATCACCACAATCTATTTCCCTAGATTGATTTTTACAACTTGAGTTTTAGGCTCAACTCAAACCTTACAATTTGAGTTTTTAAGGCTTACTCAAAAACTGATTCACAAGTGTTTTGAAGGCTTATACTAAACCCAAATTCCCAAGTGTTTTAATGGCTAAACACTTAAACCAATTCCTTTAGAATAGAACCTCACTTCCCTTTTTCTAAACCCAGAAAATAGAAGGACAAGAATTTCTATTCTAACACTCACCAACTCTCACAAGAGTTTATCAAATACAAGAATGAATTAAAGAGAATTTTGAGCTTTAATTGAATGCTTGAGAATGTATAAATGAAAAACAAGTTTCTTAACCTCTAAATGATCTTCAAAGGTTATATTTATAGTTAAGCAATTCAATTATTGCTGCTGGAAATAATAATTTTATTTACAATAAATTCAAACTTCATTTGAATGAAATTTGGACTTTTAGCCTACATTTTCTCTAGTCCCGGTCGTGATCACACTGATCCCAGTCGGGATAATAAAAAATATATTCGTTATAGCCGTTATGTTTGAATTCTGCATTAATCCCAATCATAACTGCCTTGATACTGATCGGGATCACACTGGTCCACGTCGGGACATTGGCCCGGGATATATTTTGGAAGGTTTCTTCAATTTGGTGCAATTTTTGTCCTAATCGGGATCATAACTTTTAGCCATTGAATAAGATCGAATCAGCCTTATCTTTCTTCATAAAAGTTTTAGTTATTTGTCTTAGCTTTTTATATAACTTTCAATCACCTCAATTGGACATCTGTAACTCAAGATATTATTGAAATACTAAGAGCTGCTCAAATCAAAATGAAAACTGCATATGTTGATTTTAACTGAATATTTTTAGACCCAAATGAATTCGGATTTTGACAAGTAAGATCAATTCGGAAAAATTATGATATCTATTTCAAATGTTAAGAAGACAACATTCTCATTATAAAAGTCTAAGACTTCCAAAATCTTCCTTGAATCCCAAAGGTCGATTTAGCCCAAAAGCACGCGTAACTTCATTTTCATTTCCATTATAGTCCTAGCTTATACACACTTAAACAAACATATTAAATACTCAAAATCAAGTTTCTTAAGATCAAAGTCAAGATTGATTATTGCTAAGGTCAACAAAAATTATATAAATTAAAACGTAATTCTAATTTAATTGAAAGTATGTTTCCTATTTTAATTAGGTTAACATCTATTTTATCTCTATAAAAAATTAAATTAATTAAAATTTTAGTTGTAATTTTTTTAAAAAATATGTATTTCTATTTCAGTTAGGTATTTTATCTAATATAAATTAAATTAGATGATAGAATTTTATAAGTCTTACAAAAATTTAATAAGTAAACAACTGAAATCAAAATTAATAAATTTTATAAAATAATAATGTCAAAAATTTTTAAAGATGTTATATAATTATTTGAAAAGAAAAATATTAAATTATAAGTCTATCAAGTTTGTAAGATTATTATTTACATTAAAATATTGAAAGAGTGTTATGTAATTGTTCAAATAGAAAATTTATTAAATTTGTAATAAATTACGTTATTATAATGTGACACTATCAATATTGAAAAATTAGATTGTTATATAAGTTAAAAAAATACTCTTATTATTTCTAAAAACTTATTAAGTTAAATTTTCTTAAGTAAGGAATTAAAATTAAATTAATGAAAACTTTTATTTTTCTTGCATCTATAATCATATTTTAAAAAAATAGCACATAATTTGTTTGATAATAGTGTAGGCGACGAGGTTCAGCGAGCGCCCAAAGTGTTGGCAACCATGACACTGTGCGGGTTTAGGGTCTGGTAGGAAATACAACATAGACTTTAAGCCTATATCGCAGATGAAAGTTGCCACCCAGATAAGACCTGTGACACATTGTACAGCAACTGGATTCCAAGGAGGGCCCCAGCAGCCGTCCTCAAAAATTAGGTTCGGAAACTAGGTATGGGCTTTTGGATTGCCCACCCAACCTTGAAGTTGGCCTCCGTTTGTGTTTTGTATTTCATTACCTTTAATTATTTAATTATATCTTTATTTACATGCAAATTGCAATTGCCTCCAGTCAATTGTCAAATTTTACAATTAAACCCGAATTTGCACATTAATCCAATTGCATGCAAATTAAGTGTGGTTCACAACATTTATCACAAATAATACAAAATATTCATAAGCATAAATATAAATAAATAAATGTGCACACAAAAAAATGGAGGAAAGAGAAATGATTACAACTCGTTAACATGCAGTACTGCAATAAATAAAGTGCTAAATAAAACAAGATAAATAAATCTTAAAGGTTCTATAAATTTAAATAGCTATTTGGTGATTAACCATCACCCTATGATTCCTGGAAAATTAAATTTATTAGCTTCACAAGATAAAACCTACAAAAGAAAACCACCAAGTTAAAGAGGATAAAATGAATAATTAAAATTAAATAATTGTACTTACCTTAATCATGAAATTATAATTAATGATAAACCAAGGCAACAAAATAAAATAAAATAAAATAAAACTAATAATCATAGTCGGCAAATAAAAGATAATGCTAATCAATGAAAATTTCATAAAAACACACAAAAGTCAACTAAAAAAATCAAATTGATTTATTAGAGTAAAATATTGGATAAATAAGCATTCCCAATAATACAATAAAATATAATCAAATATATAAAATAAAATATAATAAAAATAAATTATAAACTACACAAAATGGTAAAAGATAACAAACAAAATACTAAATATTATAAAATGAAAATATAAGGCAATAATAATAATAATAATAACAATAATAACGAGAAATAACAAGCAATAAAAACAGAAATTAGAAATGGCAAATAACAAAATAGATGGGCTTGGGCTATATTGAATTCGCCACATGTGAGATATTCATTGGCCAAACTTATAAAAAATGTTTACAAGCACGTTCATCTCATCCTACCGGTCAAAATGGTTAAAACAGAAAATGATTCAAAGCTCGGGAATAAAAAATAATGAATAGTAACTTTTAGGTGAATAATTACACTACGGCGAACAACTTGTGGTCCAAGGGCGAATCGCCCTATCCACAGGCAAATAGTGCAGAGAGACAGTGATGGTGACAGACTATGAATGTTTAGATTCCTAACCGAAAGAAGATGCAAAATAAAGCACACAACTGTACAAAAACTATGTTTTTTTTAGAAATGAAAAGCAAGATTAAATAAGGAAAATTAAACAAGCTAAATAAAAATATATCAAAATATATACTGGACAACTAGACTATAAGAATGTTACATTTTAGCTTAGATGTTAAGAGATAGTAGGCGGATGTTAGGGTTTAATAACTACAAGAAATTAAATAAAAACAAGAAAGATCATAACAGTTCAAATGAAATAAATAAATTAAGAGAAATAAAGGAAGTAAAGTTAAAAGAGAGTTACTGCTTAAATTAGTCGATTCCTAACTACTTGCCTCAGAAATAAAGAGTAAGTTCTTGTCTCAGTGTCTCCTCTTTAAATCCTTCAGAATACTAGCCAAGCTTCCCTCCGCTAGAGTATTTCTTACCTTTTTTTAAAGAAAATCCATTTAAAAAAAAGTCTTCAAACCCATGACCTGCCCATTCTTTTCTAGTTGTTGGTAGTGCAGGGTATGGCTATTGTGGTAAACCATGTGCAATGGACTCCACAATATTCCATTATGGGTAATTTCCCAAGAACGTGTCTGCCATAAATTTTTTCTTTTTGGCTTTTGGGCTTGTGATGGGCCTAGTGGGCTTCGGGTTTATATTTGGTCATTTTTTATCCGAAAGAGATTCTTAGGCTTGGGTCTATTTTTTAAAGGGCTTTAGCTTTGACATAGTATTCAGTGTTCATCATTTTCATCATCGGACTTCTGTTGCGGGTCGATCAAACCGGAGTGTCTATAGTTTGCCCCTGCTTTTTCAAAAATTAAAATGCAAGCAATGAAATAAGATTTATGAAAAAGCATGCATGCATGCCATAGTTAAAAGGATAAAAATTTTGTCTTCGGGAGACTATTTGAATTTCTACGCCGTCAGCCTCGGGGTACAACCCATGAGGTCGTCTTCTTGGATTCTGTATCATCGTCTTCGAAGTTCAATCTGAAAAGTGAACTTTTGCATCATCGTCTTCAAAGTATAATTCAAAAGGTGAATTTCTGCACCATCATCTTTAGAGTTCAATTTGAAAGGTGAATTTTTGCACTGTCATCTTTAAAGTACAATTTGAAAGGTGAATTTCTACACCATCATCTTCAAAGTACAATTTTAAAGGTGAATTTTTGCACCATCATCTTCAGAGTTTAATCTGAAAAGTGAGCTTCTGCACTGTTGTCTTCAAAGTACAATCCGAAAGGTGAATTTTTGCACTGTTGTCTTAAAAATATAATCTGAAAGGTGAACTTCTACACTGTCATCTTTAGAGTTCAATTTGAAAGGTGAATTTTTTGCACCGTCGTCTTCAAAGTACAATTTAAAAGGTGAACTTCTGCACCATTGTCTTCAAAGTATAATCCGAAAGGTGAACTTCTACACCGTCGTCTTCAGAGTTCAATTTGAAAGGTGAATTTTTGCACCGTCATCTTCAAAGTACAATTTGAAAGGTGAATTTGTGCACCATCATCTTCAGAGTTTAATCTAAAAAGTGAGCTTCTACACCTTCATCTTCAAAGTACAGTCTAAAAGGTAAATTTTTGCACTGTCATCTTCAGAGTTCAATCTGAAAGGTGGAACTTTGATTCTTCGATCAGTGAATCTTGTCTTCGTCTATCCTGATGTATCAATTAGGAAACTTGATACTGTTTTGTCCATCATCCTCGAGGTACAACTTGAGAGGTTCCAAAATAAGAAATTTCATTCAAGCATGTGGATTCATATTGCCAATATTAAGATGTCACACAAGATAAAAGTCTTATAGCCACTTTCAGCGTCAGACGAAGTTAACTAAAAATGCACCATATAGCCTTTGGGGTGTCAGGCAAGATTAACTAAAAAGTGTCATATAGCCTATGAGGCATCAAATAAATAAACTAAATATCGTATAGCCTTTAGGGCATCAAATAAAGCCAATCAAAATATGTCATATAACCCTTTAGGGCGTCAGGCAAGATCAAATAGAGAAATGCGCCATGTAGCCTCTAGGGCATTAGGTGTGACAAACTAAAGAAACGTGCCATGTAACCTCTGTGACATTGGGTAAGGTCAATCAAAATGAGCCATATAGCCTCATGGGCATCAGGCAAAGTCAATTAACAAATACCGTATAGCCTCTAGGGCATCAGGTAAGGTCAACTAAAGAAATATGCCATGTAGCCTCTGGGGCATTAGGCAAAATCAAACAACACAAGTCATGTAGCCTCACAGACATTAGGCAAAGCTAATCAAGGTATGCCATATCGCCTCTAGGGAGTCAGGCAAGGCGAAACAAAATGAGCTATATAGCCTCACGGGCATCAGGCAAAGTCAATCAACAAATACCGTATAGCCTCTAGGGCGTCAGGTAAGGTCAACCAAAGAAACATGCCATGTAGCCTCTGGAGCATTAGGCAAAATCAAACAACACAAGCCATGTAGTCTCACAGGTGTTAGGAAAAGCTAAACTAAAAAGATGTGCTATGTAACCTCTAGAGCGTTAGGCAAAATCAAACAAAATAAGCCATGTAGCCTTACAGGCATTAGGCAAAGCCTAATAAAAAAAAAGTTATATAGCCTCACAGGCATCAGGCAAACTAAACAAAACAAGCCATGTACCCTCAAAGGCATCAGATGAAACACTACAGCAGGATCGCATCTTGTGCACCAGAACTAGCTCGCTCCTGGAAAACACATTTATAAAAGTTCAAAACTGGTGTATGCATGGTCGTGATCTTTTGAAAGCTTTTAAAACTGATTTGACAACATAAGCTCGTGTGGTGTGTACAATGCTTATAAAAAACATGCATTGTCTGAATGCGCCTAAGTATGAAGTTTAAAAATAACTTTTGTAAAATGATTCCATGTATGTAAGAAATATTGAATGCCTTAGCTAAATTTCTTTCCTGTTTAGAGGTAATCTTTAGGAATTGGGCCCTCATTATATCAAAGAATCCATATCTAAAAATTGAGTCTGTTAGAGACTATCCTTAAGACCAGTATTATTAGATGGAAAAGAAATTGAGACCCTCTCATGATTAAATTGGGATAATGACAATAAATGCCCTCTGTTTGGTTGCTTCATTGGAATGCTTTACTATCGTAGGACAATAGTGTTTGATCCTTAATGTGGAAGAGACTCTATTTGCCCTAGTTTAAAAATCTTGTTAAAGGACTCTATCATTCATGAGACTCAACATATCACATAATCTTAAAATATGCCCCCCAGTTGGGGAGTTGATTTCATTCTTGCATCACAAAGCATAATCTTATGAGTTCTCGAAATGCTCTTCTCAAAATGAAAGTGCAGCCAATTTTGTTTTATATTCCCTCTTTTGCCTAGGCTGCTCCCTTTCTGGGAGTTATCGAACCTAGCTAGGTCTTTCATTTTTTTCCCTCTTTTGCCTAGGTCGCCCCTTTTTGGGAGTTTTTGAACCTAGCTGGGTGGTTGCAAATTCATGGTGATGGTCGATTATTGTTCTAGCATGTTTGGTGCCTATACTGTCACTTTAGCTATCGATCTCTTGATGCTCTGGCTGCTGATTATCATACATTGATGCCACTCATACTATAGATTACTGCGAATCTTCATGTGCTAACATATATCGGTCGTATATGTCTTACATGATTACTCCTTTGTTACAACTAGGCATGCTAACTTATGATTGTTATTGATCAGCCCTTTTTTGGTTTTCTAACCAACTATTTTTCAGCTCACATTTGATAGAAATTTTATTTAAGCTTGGCATCATGAGGACTTTTGAAGGGTTACAAAGGATTGACCTTTTCAAATGTGGGGGCATAAATAAAAACTTTTCTTTTTTTCTTTATTTTTCTTTTTTCCTCATTCTCCTTTTTATTTTCCCTTTTATTTTTTATTTTTCTTCTTTTCTCTTTTTTTTTCTTTTGAGGAGTCTGGTCAATCCATTTCATGTACAGGAAAAGTTGAGGTTTGAAATGTCCAAATAGAAAAGTCCATTATGATATTTAGCCCTCTTGATGTGGTTTTTTTTTTTGGAATCTTTCTCTCATTCAAGCATAAGATTGTATGCATAATTAAAAAAAATTAGACAATCACTCATTTATTAGCATGAAGGAAAAATGTCACAGCAGAATATTATTCTAAATCATTACAACCATAACTAACAATAATTATTCATGGCCATTCAAATTCAAGTCAGCTTCAACTTGTACTCTGAAATGATACAACTCTTGGAAGTCCCTTATTCCCATATCTTTCAATTTATTGGCCATAGATGAAATGCAGGCTTCTATGGCTATCATCAGCTGGTTTGATTCTGCAGGTCTGTGCTTCATTTGGGCCAATTTTCCTCTCCACCTAGTCAGGAAGCTAGTGAAAGACTCATTCAATCTTTTTTTATATTTATCAGGTCTTACAGAGAGACCTCAAATTGTGAATTTTGCCCATATTGCTTTATGAAGGCTTAACACAGCTCCTTTTAGTCCTACCGATCATGCACATCTAGAGTGTAGTACCACTTGATGGCAACTCCTTCTAAGGATATTGGAAATTGTTTAACAATCTGAGCTTTAGATGACTCAGTGGCCTTCATATAGGTGACGTACTACCTCAGGTGCAAGTGAGGATCATCAGTGCCAGAGTATTTCTTAATATTTGGCAATGTATATTTTGGGGGCAATGGTTCTTCCTCCTCCAGATCTAGGTCCACATTGGCAAGGTCAGGATTGATCCCGTGCTTTTCCAGTGTAGTCTTCAGTTGATCCACTTGTCTTTACATGCTTTTCATCCATTCTGACTCAGTTGGATCTGCTGGTGCTTTTCCTTTTAGTGGCTTACCAAGAACAGTTCTAGTCTCAGAGTCTTGTTCACTAAAGGGCATCTTCCCTACCATCTCAGCAACTATGTCTTTGACCATCCGTCGCACGTTATCCCCGATCTCTTTCAGAAGTTCTTTTTTGAAAGTTTCAACATCAAAATTAGAGTGTCCTGCCATTCTGTCCCTTTGTGAAGTGGTCTCAATTATTTAATTGGATCCTTGATATTGATGGTCCAAATTATCCTTGATCTGCTTCCAAACAATAAGAGGCTTAAGGCTAGGAAAATGCATTTTTGAAAATTACGATGAATGTCATGTATGCATGGAATGCAAAATTATTTATCTATTTACAAACACAAGCATATCACACTATGAAGCCTTCCAACCTTATTTCTTGAAAACACGTGTTCAGTGGTGAGTCTCTTTTCCTAGAATTTTTTTGGTTTGGGTTTTAATTATCAACGGGGGATAACAAAACTGACGAATAAAATACATCTCTCGAGATGGCATTCAATAAACAAGTAGCAAATCTTATAAATAAAACCAAAGTCTAATATAATGGGCCATAATAAGAGGAATGGGCCCAACTTAATCATGGTCCATCGTTGGTGGACTTAGGCTTTCTAAAGAAGACTACTATATGGCATCAAATACATGCACTTGGAAAAAAAACCTAAGGGAAGTAGCTAGGTCACTACATGAGCTGAGTCTTAGGTAAAAAGGCTTTAGTTCCCACAACTATATACTTCCATAAAGTCTCCCCACTCAAGGCTCCATGCGACGTAGGATGAGTACGTGTCATGAGTGACAATAATTGTATACCCCACTGTCAGGCGATTTCCGCAAGTGTACGGATCGAAGGGCTTGTCTAGATTAAACTCAGCCTACTCTCGTGGTCTAATGAATAACCTAGATTTATTAAGTTCTTTAACAAACTAATTCTCCCCGAAGGGCTTGTCTACTTTCATGATCAAGGATCTGAAGTGATGTAGATTTTATGAGCTGGTGGAACGTGCAACTCTCGTTGTCACAGAATCACCCACAGACATGCATTCAGTTAGGCCTTCACTAAATGCAAGCAATAAAGTAAAATCTAAAGCATTGATTGATAAAAGTAGATTAAAATGAATAGAATCCAAACAAGCAGTAATCCTGGCTACACGATTCCAAACTCTATATAGACTTAGCCAGACATAATATTAATCAAAACAACAGAGAAAAATAAGCAGTAATGATCTTCTTCTAAGAATAATGTCTCTGAGTAATTCTTCTCTTTTTGCCTCCTTTTTGCTGCTAGGTCTGTTCTCTAGTATCTTGTATATTCCACACACCCTAAAACTAGGGTTTTTCGAAGCCTTATATACTTCAGAAAATATGAGCACGGGGCGGGAATAAGTTGCACGGACCGTGGCTAGGGAAAGTTCCGCACACGGGTCCTAGGCACGGAGCGTGCTGCTGACCCGTGTGCAAGAGTGGCTACTGGACTGAAAACTTCAGAGAAGAGCTCGGTCTGCACGGGGCGTGCGCGAGGCTGGCACGGAGCGTGCACCGATGATTCGTGCACACGCCTCTCTGCACGGTCCGTGCTTAGCGCACGCCTCTCTGCACGGTCCGTGCAGAGCGCGCGGCTCTTCGCACGGTCCGTGCGGAG
>CATIWM010119915.1:0-11606 GCA_949671775.1 Mallotus repandus | reverse complement strand
TATAACTAGATTGCTCAGAAGTTAACAGGAAAATTCGATGAACCATAAATATGTATGTATTACTAGGCCTTGGAAATGAAACTTCATATGCCAACTTCAGAATTGAATTTCACTCTTCAAATTAGCAATATTAGGAATTTGCTGATCATCCCTTAATATAAATTTCACCATGTTCGAGCTCTTTGTGTGTGTATGTATATATATATATACAAAAAATATTCAAAATTGACTGAAACTAAAATATAAAATATATTTTTGAAAAAAAAAAGACATCTAGTTCATGTCTTCCAATTATAAATTATTTTTATTTCAGAAATAAATATCATTGGATATATACACAATTAAGAAAATATAATGAAATTGTTTAGTGTTATTCGTAAAACAGAATAAAAGTGTAAGACATTTTTTCATTATCGAAAATAAACAAAAAATAAACGGAAAACAAATTAAAAATATACAAAAAAATAAACTAAAAGTATACGGAAAATATTTTAAATGTTATACTTTAGAATTTCTATTAAGCGAGCTTTTAATAATGAATTTTTTGAACTTGTAGTTTCTATTAAAAATGCACCGATTCTCTCTCTTTCTCCGCATTATTGCAGAACCACCTATAACTATCTAAGCCTGCAAGTTGGCAAGTTGAAAAAAATTGACAAGTTGAAGATGAGTTGGACAATTTGCCTCTCCACCGCCATTCAAGAAAATTCTATAAGCCTCCAACAACCGACCTACAACTAATATAAATGGATGTATTATGCATGTATGTATGTGTGTGTGTGTTATGCATGCGTAGTGCATGGGTGTGTGCGTGAGAATCAAATGAGTGTAAAAAGTGTGTGGGAAATAGAGAGTGAGAGTTAGTGAAAAAATAAAATAAAGTATGTGTCATGTGTTGTGATGTGTGAAAGTGTAACAGTGTGAGTTGAGAATATTTGGTGAGGCATGTATAAATATTTTTGTATTAAATTTTCTTTACAATAATAAAAATAAGTTTATTACAAATTAGTCCTCCACATATTCTACAAGTGGTATCAGAGCAAGCGGTCGGGGACTAACTACCAAGTGCATTCGGAGTAAGAGATCGAGGATCGTGTTACGTCGAGGTGCTGATAGTGTGCAGTCCGGGACTGTAAAGTTTATTGGTCTGGAACCAAACTTACTTGGTTAATGAGAGCTAATAAACCAAGTCATAATGGCGGACATGGCTACATCAGTAAGTAGTCTTAAAAAACTTAATAATAATAATTATAGCACTTGGAGTACTCGTATACAATTCTACTTGCTCGGTCAAGATTTATGGGAGATTATTGGAGGCAATGAGACCTTAACTCCAAAAAGTCAAGATGACCTTAAGAAGTGGAAGGTCAGAGCAGAAAAACCAATGCATGCTTTGTCCGTATCAGTGGAGGATGATCTGTTGCAACGCATCAAGGAAGCAAAGACACCTAAAGAGGCATGGGACACTCTTGCTGGATTATTCGCTCGGATGAATGATGCCAAGCTCCAACAACTCGAGAACGAGTTATTATCAATCTCACAGTAAGACATGACGGTGAGTGAGTACTTCACTAAAGTTAAAGCTTTATGTCAAGAAATTTCAAAATTAGATCCTCAAAATAAAATCACGGAGACAAGGATAAGGAGGATCGTAATCCATGGGTTGCATCCCGAGTTTAATGCACTCGTTATAGCAACACGTGGATGGGCAAATGAGTCGACTCTAGATGAGTTAGAAAATGTATTGGCTAATCAAAAGGCTTTAAACAAGCAAATTGTTAAAGTCTCAATCAAAGAAGAGGAGAAAGCCCTTTTTAGCAATAAAAGAAGTAAATATTGGAAGGATTTGAGAACAAATAATAGAGGCAAGCCGAAGCAGGAAGGACAACAAAAATGTCAACAAGGAAGGAGTTGGCAACAAAGGGGAGCTCATAACAACCACCAATTTGAGGATAAAGTAAGTCACCGTAAGAATGATCAGTGTTACAATTATGGCAAATGAGGCCACTATGCTCGAGATTGTCGGTATAGGAGAGCAGAAGGAAATATTACAACGTCCTCTCAGTCCCAAGTTGGAAGTGAAGATGAATGGGATTTTCAAGCTTCATGTGCCATTGTAGAGCCAATCATAAGCAAGTTTGGTGACGCTACACCATCTGTCACATTTCAGCCAAAAGAGGAGTGAACTCTTATCACTGTAAGTGATAAATCTATAAACTATAATGACGACTGGATAGTAGATTCTGGGTGTTCTAACCATATAACAGGAGATAAAGGAAAACTTTCAAGCATGACAAAATACAAGGGGGAGCGAGTTGTTGTCACAACAAATAACTCAAGGCTACCCATTGCTCACATTGGTAAGATGATGGTAGTGCCTCGATACAATGCTAGAAGGGTGCAGCTGAATAATATTTTCTATATGCCTGGGATGAAAAAGAGCCTGATATCAGTGCCACAACTGACATCCTCAGGGAACTATGTGTTGTTTGGGCTTGAAGATGTGAAGGTATATCGAAGTCTAAAGATTACAGGCACACCAGTTATGGAGGGACAAAAGCTAGAGTCTGTCTATGTAATGTCAACATAAACAACTTATGTAGACAAGACTAGAAGGAATGAGAGAGCTGACCTATGGTATGCACGCCTGGGACACGTGAACTATTACAAGTTAAAGATGATGATGAAGAAGCCTATGCTTAAGGGAATTCTACAACTTGACGTTCGAGATGACACTGTATGCATTGGATGCCAATATGGAAAAGCACACCAGCTTCCATATAAAGATTCTGAGTACCATGCAAAGGAACCCCTTGAATTGATTCACTCAGATGTGTTCGGCCCCTCGAAGCAACCATTTATAAGTGGCTCTCAATATATGATAACTTTCATCGATGATTTTTCAAGGTACGTATGGGTGTACTTTATGAAGGAGAAATTTGAAACTTTAAGCAAGTTTAAAGAGTTTAAGGAGACTATTGAAAAAGAGGTTAATCAAAGGATTCGTTGCCTTCCTACTGACAATGGGGGCGAATATACCTTATATGAGTTCTCAAAGTACCTATTAGATTGCAAGATACACTGGCAGCTAACTTGTCTAAGTACTCCACAATAGAACGGAGTAGCAGAGAGGAAGAATAGACATCTTGTAGAGATATGTAGAAGTATGCTACATGCGAAGAATGTTCTACCTCGATTTTGGGCAGAATGCATGAAGACAGCTGCACATCTGATCAATAGGCTACCATAAGCACCACTTGGATTCGTTTCACTCTTCGAGAAGCTAAGGAATATAAAACCCATTGTAAGTCATTTTTGAGTTTTTGGTTGTGTATGTTATATTTTCATACCAGATCATTTACGGCGCAAGTTTGATAAGAAAGTAATAAGGTGCATCTTTATGGGTTATGATGATCAAAGAAAGGGGTGGAAGTGTTATGATCCTACAACAAAAAGATGTTATACATTAAGAAATATGATATTTGATGAAGCTTTATCCTTGTGGTTCCCTTAAGAAGTAGTTTTGCAAAACTCAAAAGAAATTGAGGAGAGGTTATAAGAGAGAATTGAAAAAGATGAAGTGGTAGAAGAAGGTGAAGAAATCACTCAAGAAGAGAGGCCAGAAAAACAAATAGCCAGGGACAAGTCACCCAAGAAGTCAAAATCCTCATGGCGCACAGGAGCGCATCAGCAGACATTAGAAGAAGCACGTCCAAGTCAACTCGAGGAGATTGAAGAGCATGAAGGTATAGTAGAGTATGGGCCACATTTGAGAAGAACATCAAGGAAAATTAAGAAGAATCCTAAATATGCTAATGCAACACTTGTTGAAGAAGACAATGCAAAAGAGCCTGTAACATACATGGAAGCATCCTTAAGCAAGGAATGGAGGAAGGCTATGGAAGAAGAAATAGATGTCCTAAAGCAGAATGAGACTTGGGATATAGTGCCAAAGCCTAAAGATGTAATACTATATCTTGTAAGTGGGTTTATAAAATAAAGAGTCGTCCTGATGGATCGATAGAGAATTACAAGGCTCGTTTGGTGGCTCGGGGATTCTCACAAAAGTACGAATTGGATTATAAAGAGACATTTTGTCCGGTGGCAAAGATTACAACAGTACGTGTTCTACTAGCCTTAGCTGCTTATAAGAGTTGAAAACTTTGGCAAATGGATATGAAGAATGCTTGCATACATGGAGAGCTAGATCGTGAAATATACATGGAGCAGCCATAGGGGTTTGAAAGCAAGACTCACCCAAGCTATATATGTAAGCTCAAGAAGGCACTTTATGGATTGAAGCAGGCACCAAGAGCATGGTACGAGAAGATAGCAGAGTTTTTGATCCAAAATAACTATACAATGACATCAGCAGATTCCAGTTTGTTTGTCAGAGCTCGAGATGGAAAGTTGGCAATAATACTAGTCTATGTGGATGATCTAATCATCACTGGAGACGACAAAGCTGAGATTCAACAAATTCAAGCCAACTTATCAATACACTTCCATATGAAAGCTTTGCGAGAATTAAAGCATTTTCTTTGTCTTGAAGTCGAATAAGTGGAGGATGGAATCTTCTTATGCCAACACAAGTATACTAAAGACCTCTTAGAGAAGTATGGGATGTTAAAATGCAAGTCTATTTCAACAGTGGTGGAGGTTAATACAAAGCTATGCTCTGTTGAAGGAAAGGACTTAGAGGAGTCCACCATGTACCGACAACTAGTTAGCAACCTAATCTATCTCACTCTCACGAGGCCGAATATAGCATATGCAGTGAGTTTAGTAAGTCGATTTATGTAGAATTTGAAAAAGCCTCATTTAGAAGTTGTGCAAAAAATTCTGCGATATATTAAAGGAACCATTGATTATGGTATATTATACAAAAAGGATGGAGAAATTGAAATGGTTGGATACTGTGATGCAGACTACGTTGGAGATCTTAATACAAGGCGCTCGACTACAGGTTATGTGTTCAGTTTTGGATCAAGACTTATTTCTTAGTGCAGCAAAAGGCAATCGACAGTGTCATTATCGAGTACCGAGTTAGAGTATCAAGCATTAGCTATAGCAACACAAGAGTATACGTGGTTGATGCAATTAATGAAGGATCTTCATCAACCTGTTGAGCACACGGTATGACTATACTGTGACAATCAGTCAGCAATACACTTGACTAAGAATCCAATGGTCCACGTAAGAACTAAACATGTGGAGGTGCATTATCACTTTGTGTGAGAAAAAGTCCTACGTGGAGAGATCAAGGTCCAGTACGTGAAGACCGATGACCAAGTTGTAGACATATTCACTAAAGGACTTAATGGTGCAAAGTTCAAAAACTTGAGAAGGCAACTTGACATGGTAAGCAAGCGTATATTAAGAGAGAGTAGTCATTGAGGGGGAGTATTAAAAATGCACCGACTCTCTCTCTTTCTCCACATTATTGTAGAACCACCTATAACTATCTAAGCTTGCAAGTTGGCAAGTTGAAAAAAAATTGACAAGTTGAAGATGAGTTGGACACTTTGCCTCTCCACTGCCCTTCAAGAAAATTCTATAAGTCTCCAACAACCGACCTTCAACTAATATAAATAGATGTATTATGCATGTATGTATGTGTGTGTGTTATGCATGAGTAGTGCATGGGTGTGTGCGTGAGAATCAAATGAGTGTAAAAAGTGTGTGGGAAATAGAGAGTGAGAGTTAGTGAAAAAATAAAATAAAGTATGTGTTATGTGTTGTGATGTGTGAAAGTGCAAGAGTGTGAGTTGAGAATATTTTGTGAGGCATGTACAAATATTTTAGTATTAAATTTTTTTTGCAATAATAAAAATAATTTTATTACAAATTAGTCCTCCACATATTCTACATTTTCTAAATAATGGATAGACAAATCTATGTGATCTCAATAAAATAAATGCAAATTAAAAATTAAATAAAAACAAATCTGTCTGGGGCCACAACAGAACACAAATTTCCATGAATAGAAAGCATGATTTATCTCGTGATTGCATTAACGCCTTAAAGAGATGTCAAATTGTAGTGGCTTTCTTAATGAAAGCATGATTTATTGGTTTATAATGAAAGCTCAGAGCGTAAAAATCATATTTTGATATTTGATTCTTATACTGTTATGCAATTTTTTTTTTTTAAAACAAATCATGATGAACAACTCAAAACCGCAAAGAAACAACTTTTTCACATAATTTTGCCCAACATTAATCAACAACCACTACCAAAGTCAATGCCTGTTTATAAAGTATATTCATTGTATACTACAATATATTTCTATTTTTCTTTTAGTGGCTGTTAATAAAAATTCAATTTTTGGGGTTCAATAAAAGATTTTTGTATTGGAGCTTTATTAGAGATTTTTAATTTTCAATTGAAAGGTCTATTATTATTATGCATATTAATATAATTTAATAGGTCGTAAAAAAAATTTTACTAAGAAAAAAGAAGAAAATGACATGATTATGTTGGTGGTATTTATAAAACATTTACATAAGCTATTTATAATTATTAATTAGAATATAATATTTTATGTTGGAAAAAAGATAATATTTAGAAATTGTTCATGTGCCAATTTTTATCCTCACACAATTTCAAAAGGTCCAATAATAATAGAACGTGTCTAATAAGGAGCCACTCTACTATTGGGAGTGGCTCCCTTCAAATTTATTTTTTCTCAAGTTTCCTCAAGTCTGTCAGTAGATCAATGGCACCTCATTAAAAGTCAATTTAATGATTCATATTTATTCTAAGAAAATATATTTACCTAATTGTTTTTATCATAAAACTATCACTTAACGACTGATATCATTTTAAACAATATATATACATGAACGATTGATATCATTTTAAACAATATATATACATGACTAGAAATAAAAATAAAAACAAAAATTATTATCAAAATAAAAATATTTATTTATCTTTAATTGAAATTTTTTTTAACTAAAATACTTAATTTTTCTAATTAGTTCAATATATATTATTGTAAAAATAAATGGATATTATTAATGTAGTTTTACTAAAAATATTTATTTTTCATTTTAGTTTATTACAAAATTATAAATATATAATGCTAGTGATAGTTTTATGATAAAAATAGTCCTGTAAATAGGTTTTTAGAATAAATATGAATCGTTAGATTGACTTTTAATGATGTGTCATTGATCTAATGATGGACTTGAGTAAACTCGAGGAAAAATAAACTTAAAGGGAGCCACTCTACTATTTGTTCAAAAATAGCAATGGTACTACTGAGGGACCCGTGATCATGTCATTGCTTCACTCTATTATTTGTTCAAAATTTTTTTTTGTATGTCAGTGAGGGAGTAGTCAAGTGATAACTCTTCTACAAGAGTATCATAAGGTGCATGATTCGAATCCTACTATCATCGATTTAAAAGGAGAGGGATACCCCTTATTGTTTAATCTATCGATACTTAAGTCAGATAACCTTTTAATTTATAAAAAAAATTTCATGTGTTAGCTGGATAACGCATATGAATATACACTCTACAATGTATGCAAAGGTCAAATCATAATATTTTTAAGTTGGGTTAATTATAACCTTTTGCAGGGAGAGCATTGAGAGTTTAAAAAACTTGGCAAATATTGAGAAAGAATGAAGGTTAGATGGTTTTACATGAACGATGGAAAGGAGGCAAGGGTAAATTTCTTGTTATAATAGGGGCAAGTGTGTAATTTTCAAAAGAGTGGATATTTTCTTCCTAATGGAATGTGTTTTTAGGGTAAATATGTAAAGAACTCTAAAATTTAAGTACAAAACAAAAAATTAAACTCAGTAAAATTTGTTCTAAACTTGCTTTTTTACTAATTTTATGGATTCCAAATGCGAATATTTTTCTACATATTTGATTTTTTATATGCGTTGAAATGTTTAAGTAATTTTAACATGTAAAAATTGTAAAATTGTACGATATAAAACGTGATTTTAACAACATTGCAAATAACCACATAGATCAACTGTGCATAAATTTTTAAAAGAAAAATTAATGAACATAAAATACACATAAGCATATATATTTTCAATAGCTGTGTAAGGATTTCCTGGTTCTGTTCATGTGTTGGTAATGTATTGCTTCTGGATTTATATAGAATCACTTTCACTGACACTGTGTCAAGCGCTAGGCCGATCGCGGCTAGCCCAAAGACCATTCATGGGTGATGCCTGGTAGTCTCACCTGCCAGAGCGCTGTTGCTAAGGAGGAAGTAGAACATGCATCACTGATCAATATACATATGGATCACTAAAAAATTACTACATACCAAACACTGAGTTTGATTTATTAATTTTTATAACCAATTTTAAAATATTTTCATAATTTTGTTATTAATTGATATTGATTTTACATTCTTGAAGAAGAAGAAAAAAATTAAAGGAAATATGTAAGAAAAAGATTTATGTGGACGTACGGGTTCATATGGATTCATACTCACATACTGCGAATATATGAATATATTTCATTATCACTCTTATAAAATAAAAATTCCACACAATAATTCAGAAACAGACACCGTAAAACGGAAAATAACATCATACTCCTATATAATATGTGATGATTCCTTCCAGGAGGATATTTTGTTTTTGTTACCCTTAACACAATCTTGGAAGAGCTAGACACTCATATCCTGCTTCAAGAGACTAAGAAGACCTCGTGGGGGCAGAGAGAGTTCATGCTCCCCAACTCCTGCCTTAGTTCCATGGTCTGCCAGCCAATCCGCACAACGATTTCCTTTTCTAGGGAAATACTGAATATGCACTTCCCAGTCCCTCTCTATCAGTTCTCTGATGTCTCTTACAAGTTCATAATTATCATCCTGACGGTTTATATTCCTTGGGTTTTCTATCATCTGTACGGCACTTTTGCTGTCTGTTTCCACTATGAGCTTCTTACAATCGGACCTCCAAGCCAATTCAAGCCCCATCTTCACTCCTCGTAGCTCAGCAATAATAGGAGTAGTATAGCCACCGAAGTTGGACATGAATCCCTTAATCCATTGACCCTTGAAGTCTCTAATCAGCCCACCGGCTGCCCCGTTGCCTGACCCATCCGTGTTTACTTTCATCCATCCTTCGCTGGGTGGTTCCCACGATATCTTTGTATTGTCAGTACCCACGTCAGCCCATTTCTCACTTTGCTCAACTTCGACTCTTTCAGAAGCAGAATTGGAGTCTGAAGATAGGACAGCAACCGCACCACCAGCCAGAATCGCTGCTGCTCCCACTTTAGCAGATTTTGATTTTGAGTCTGAAGAAAGGGCAGCGACCGCACCACCAGCAAGAATAGCTGCAGCTCCTGCAGCAATTGCCCTGGAAAATACATCAGCTCCTTCATTATTTCTATTTTCCTGCTGAGCCCCAGCCCTTCTGTCCAAACTACGCTCTGTGCTTTCACTGGCACCCATTTTTTTTTTTTCAGGTTTGAGGGTTTTGTTGTTTTTTTTCTTCTGAAAATAAGAGTCGATATTGCATGTGTATATAAAGAAGATTTGGCCAAGTTTAAAGCCATGATGTGATTTATTAATTGCTGACTTCCTGTTAATAAGTATACATGTATAAAGCAAAGATAGATAGGAAATATAAAGCAAAGATAGATAGGAAATATAAAGCAAAGTTTAAAGCCAATTTTTTAATTAATGAGGAAATTCTAAAATTTTTATTGGATTTTATTATAAATTTATATTTTTAACACCTAATCATATGTGCGCTAATTCTACAGATTTAATTTATAAAAAAAAAACTAAATACACTTATTTATTTAAGTTCAAATAATGCTTAT
The DNA here is from genome assembly GCA_949671775.1 of Mallotus repandus. Taxonomy (NCBI): domain Eukaryota; kingdom Viridiplantae; phylum Streptophyta; class Magnoliopsida; order Malpighiales; family Euphorbiaceae; genus Mallotus; species Mallotus repandus. The sequence continues at coordinate 1,794 of CATIWM010119915.1, read as the reverse complement.
ATGTATGAGTTTTATGCATGTTGTTTTCATCTAATTTATCATAGTGGGTAAAATAAAAGAAAATTTATTAATTATTTGAATTGATGCATAAAAGAACGAGAATGATAAAATTAATAAAAATTCATTACTATTTTTTAGTTTTACCGTTTTAATATCAATTGAGCCACTATAACTTTTTTTCAGATAATTTTAAGAATATATTCTTTATAAAGCAATCTTCTCTTTTCCTTTTTTTTTTTCTTTTTGAACAGAGCAAACAAGAAGTGGAGCCTCCAACTTTGGAGTGGCTTGCTTCTCTGTCAGTGTTTGTTTTTTAGCTTAAAAGACGACAACCCACTCTCACGTTCACTTCCACAAACATTGATATTATCATTTTTATATCTACATGTATAAGACCCTCACCTCACGTTCACATTCACATTCACTAACCACATAAATTTTTTTTCAAAGAAGAACTTTAAAAAGATGATGGGGACATGTTAGAAATTGAGTGTTAGCTTTACTATATATTTTTTTTTTTAAAAAAAAGAATTTTATGTTAGTTTCGTCATTGTCTTTATCTTTCCAGAGGGGTATTTGCTTTTGAAAATATCATCATGTTCCCTATGTTCACCTTTTCTTGGTGAGGAAATACCCCGTGAAACTTTCTTAACAACGAAGAATTATTTAACATTTGCTTAGCTGTGCAGAATTGTGCAGTGGCCCAATTTAAGGAAACATAGATAGGAAATATAAAGCAAAGGGTCCACCAACATGTAAATTAAAATGAAGAAGAAAAATGTAAGGAATTTTAGTCAGTCGACCTGCCACAATAACAAGTGTAGTGACCGATACAGCGCCAGACTTGGGGTAAGTCAATACTAGGCCGTAAGTGACTCACAGATGTATCATTTCTTTGAATGTGAAGGAAGAAAGATGGGGCTTCAATCCGAGTCCCATCTTATGCCCCAAAAGTCCGAGTCATTTTTCATCCAAGATCCTAGTTATCATCATCGGTTGTCACTCTCTTTCCCTTTGATTTCTTGGCAATGTGCTTCTCCCTAGGCATGATGAACAAAGCAAAAATAAAAGGAGAAAAGTAATTAGGAGGGATGTACGAATTAATGGGTCTGTGAAAATTTGATATGGGTGTATAGCATTGTTAACATAAAAAAAAAAGTGCACTACAAATGTTAATCTGTTGAGTGAGAATTGTAGAGCAATGGTAAAAGGCTATATTGTATTGATAGTGAATAATACAAGTATATATATGATGAAGCAAAATATTCTTATTCATTTTTTCTAAATAAATTTCTAATTTTGTGCTTAATTAGTAAAATAAATATTCAATTTAATTCCTATTTGATCTTTTGGTAGGAAATCGTGTTAATTCGGAAAGAGGAACCAAAATTGAAATTTTAAAGTCAAGAATTGAAGTTGAAAGTCAAAGTACAATCTGGGCTATATTTTCAGCAGAAAATCGAACTTAGGCGTGCCCACGGATGCTTGCGCGGAAATTGTAGGGACTGTTGTTATTGGAAATTAATGACTACCCCATTTTGGCAGCAAAATTCGACCTCTGAAGAGTTCATAATTAAGACGATTATTTATAGGCTATGTTCTCTATAGAAGAGGTTTTATATGGAGGAGAGGGACATCATATATCTTTATCAATTTAATTCAGTTTTTCTTTATTTTAATTGAAAGTTTTTGTAAGCCATGTGTGGCTAAGTTTTCTTTTCTAGTCAAGGGTATCAAGGTATGATTCATAAACAGTTGTGAGAATTTGTTTTCATTGTTTTCTCTTCTCAAATA